>CAJNIZ010024681.1:69842-80756 GCA_905231905.1 Symbiodinium pilosum
GTTGGGTACTGCCCCCACCCAGTAACAGTCTATATTAGGGGCCCTATCAAGGGCTATATATAACCATATTATATTTATTATCCAACTGTTACTGAGGGGGCAGTACCCAAGGTTTAGAGTTTACGGTTTAGGAATCTTTCCTTCCCTGCCATCAGGGTTTGGGGTTTAGGGTTGAGGCTTTAGGGTTGTCTATTAGGCACAGCAATCGATCTAAGGCACACTCAGGCATCCCGCTTAGAGGACTTTCTTGGAAGAGTGCCGGTGAACCCCAAGTACCATGAATAGTTCTACGTGTAACACCTGGGCTAACCTCAAACTGTACAATGCCATCAACATCCTTACCCTCCCCCAAACTAACATGGAAGCCTTAGCCGTCTATGTTGTCTTTTCCATGTTAGTTTGGGGTAGGGTAATGCCCTTCGGCAAGTGACATCGTCTCTCCAAGTTCCTCTCAGGGTTTTACACAGTTAGCGTATTGTGTGAACCCCTGCTTCCAGTTTACATGTGAGGGTCTAAGGGTCCCTTTCTAGGGGTCCCCACCATGCGGATTGAAATATCTGGTTGTCTATCTTGGAATCCTCTATTTATGGCGGCTGCCATGTAGGTTTATATGAACCACAGTCAGTATTGCCCAAATAACAAATGGACATGAGTTCCTTATTAGGGAGCCTATTACCCTTAATGGAGGCTTGGTAGTTGGTAACCCTATTATTGACACTAACTCATGTGTAGATGAAGGTTTCTCCAAATTAGACAAGTGGGGCTTTTAACCGACACCCCCATAAATGTCTTGTACTTGCCATACATGCACAGGTCCCTCAGGGTCCGGAATGTTGGAGAACCCCCATGCAGAGTTTTCGTTCATTCAAGCTTCGCGGGGTGTCTCACTCAAGTATGTATACAGCCCTATACACCCCAAACTCTAAGAAGAAAATGCAGATTCTGGCAATTGATGGAGAATCGGGGAATGAGGAACAAACAGTTTCGCAGCTTGGGGTGTCTCAAACTCAAGTAAACCCTAAACTAAAGCACACCTGAATATCCCTGAGACGTTTCGGGATCACAGGGATAGTAAGGGTTGCTCTACGTACGCCTGCCTCCGAACTATCAGCCAATGGTGTGCCCTGTAGTTGGTAAGAACAGGAATGTCCGCCAACAGAGCCCATATACGAAGCTATTTGTCTGCCCTGACCAGATTGGGATATTCATCGGTCTGCCATTTCATTCATGACTTGGGTATCTCCATCCTGGGCACACCAGGTCAGGAAAGCATAAAGAGTAATGGTAACCAGCACCTCTTAATATTCATAGAAGTATCGTCATGATAACGGTACTCATCATGTGAATACTGTTGATACTAAAGTTCAAAGACCAAGTGTACCAAGGTACCATAATTCCTAACTTGTACGGTACTTAAGGTCATGCAGGATGTGAAAGACCGAGTTCTAGCAGTATACATAATTCTGCACGGTCTCATTCAACACATCAACACCTCAACCCCATCATTCAGTCCTTCTGAAGCGTCTCCTGCGTCGCATACAGAGGATTGTCAGAGCTGTGCGACCAGTAGCACCCTGGGTTTGGCTTTGGTTTTCTGGGGATCTAGAGCTTCGGCTTAAGGCTTCCCACCTACACTCTCCCAAAGGGTCCATGTAGGTATATGGTATATACCTAGGGCCCAAAGGGGTTCCCATATACCTACTTTAAAGCCCAAGTATATACCATATAACTACAGGGACCCTTTGGGTCTAGTGTTTGAACGAAGGGTCTTGGGCCGCGGAGTTCCAGTGGGGTTACAGGTCTAAAGTTACAAAACTGCGAAAATGTCATTCGCGGCATTCTGACACTACCTGACCAAAATCCGTCGTACATAGGATGGGGTCGCGGCTCATCCGCGCTGAGTATCAGGCAGCGGAGATGGCAATACGAAGGGCGTGAACTCTCAGTGCATCTCTGAACAATGGGCTAAACCGTCAACCATGACCCCTTCGCCGCCTTCGTCTACCCTGTTGCTGGAACCTGATCCTGAACTCTGGTACCTCGAGAGAAACGTACCCTGGAAAATACAAGGGTTTTCCATCACGCTGTAGAACAGAAAGCACAAGTTGTTGCTGGGGGGGATGGGGTTCATTCTATGCCGGAAGGGATCAAACGAGATGGTGCTTCTTGTGGCAGATTTTAGGGCTATGTATATATATATATATAGATATATATAGTCTCCCTTAAGTAAATAGAATATGGCTTTGGGTATATTATACTAAGATCCGCATATACCCCATATTCTATCTATTTCAGGGGGACTATAGGCTGAGGGGACCCTCGGGACCCGTAGCAGAGAACAATGGGACCTGTTTCTGGTGTTAACTCTAACATCAATGGTGTGAGCTATCCAATAGGACAAGAAAGAATGCTGGGAAGCAGCGGCGGCAACCATAGCAACGAGAACCACAACCATGATACTCAACATAGTAGCTGTAGCAACAGTGGTACAAGTGCAAAACGAATAGTAGTATTGAGTCGAAAGCAAGTGGATAATATTAGTAGGAATAGCAGGAAGAATATTGATAGTGATAATAATAATACAATGACTATGGCAGTATCGGGAGCACAAGCGCCATCAACAGCAGTATGAGGCTGGTACTTGTACTAGTGTACTACACAAACACCCAAATCCCAGCTCATAGTCCCAAGAAAGAACGACGGATCCTTTTGTGTTTGTCCAATGCAACCCACAGCCCCCACCGGACTGTCACAGAGAGTTGGCTTCGCTGCAGACAAGGGTCTATCGAACTCAAACGCTCGCCTCGTTTCAGAGGGAACCATTGCGGTTTTGAAGGCCCCTAAACCCTAAGCGTAACCATGTCAGAGGGAATGCGGGCAGGATAGCTACAGCTATAAACAGTCATTACCTGATGCAAGGTACCTACAAACTCCCCAATGCTGTGAGCTGCCCAACAACCTTCAGGCACAAATGCATGTGTGCATGCAAAGTCGCCCGTTGTGGGGCCAGAGTTAAGATATTGCCCTTCACACCAGCAGCCTTCATGAAGCCTGCCACACCCCAAACTCTAAACCCTAAACCCTCAAGCCCAAAACCCTGAACTCGCAACCCTGAACCCTAAACCCTAAACTCTCGGGTTTAGGGTTTAGCCCCAGGCTTACAAGCAAGCACCCATTGTTTTGTAGCGGGGACGGCCCAGGTTGAATCCTGAGTTCAGAACCTGACTTTTCAGGCCTCTAAACACATGTGCATATCATATAAGCCATTGTCTAAACTCCTAGTATCCCCCTTGATAGCCCCTATAGCAATCCCTTATATAATCCCCTATATAACCCCCTTTAAGGAGTTTAGAGTATAGTTCATATTGTGTCGTAAAATTATGCAGGAATATGATATAATACAGTACAATGCAATATAATGTAATATAAGAGTTTCTCATAATCTTATACAAGATAGAAACATTGTCTTATATCATAATGTAATGTAACATAATCTAGTATAATGTAGTATAATATATACATACTGGGTTTGGGGGGGAGGGTTTAGGGTTTCGACTCGCTCGAGATAGCATGGGTGACCCTTATCTTGGGCCTTTGCTATGCAAGCTGGGCTCGGCCAAAATCCAAACCCCAAACCCTAAACGCGATTATTACAAGAACTCCAGATCTTCTAAAGTGTAGCAGACCTGGTTAAGAGCAGGTGAGGCCCTACACCCCCAACCTCTAGACCCTAAACATACCCTAAACCTAACCCAAAACCCAGCAGGTATATACTGTACTATATTATTCTAGATTATGTTGCACTATACCGTAAAGCCCAAGCCTTAACAGACAAGTGACATGTCTTCCTCCGTGTCCTCTGGATTCCACATTCTCACTGACGTCTCTGTCCTCGTAGCGCTAACAGGTTCAAGGTTTAGAGTTTAGGGTTTAAGGGTTTAGGGGTTCAGGGTTAAAGGCTTAGAGTTAGTAGTTAGCTTGCAGGCCCTAGAGCGACAGTAGTTTGGGGCCTGGGGGTTCGTAGACAGCGAAGTGGTCACTAAACACATAACCGCCAGCAACACCCTCTTTCCCACGTGTACCCTATGATCAGAATCTGAATCCCTAAGCCCTAAACCTGATTTCCAAAGCTAATGAAAAAGAAACCTCTAACACTAAGCCTGAAGCTTGGATACTGCACCCCCCACCCTGTATCAGTCTAGGGTTTGGGGTCTAGGGTTTCAATATTGGGGGTCATACTAAGGGCTATACATAAGTCTACTATAAATATCCTCCAACTGTTACAGCGTGGGGGCAGTATCCAGCCCAAAGCCCAAAACACGGATGGCAGCTTCTCAAACGTCCCCCGCAGAATCCTGAAGGTAAGAGGAATGTAACGGAAACCCATCCAGAATACAGTAGGAACATACTAAGAGTATAAGGACCCTGGTAGCTATACTACATTCTTGGGATCCCTGTTCGGGTACTCATTGAAGCCCCTTTAGAAGGGATATCCGCTGCTGTCACCCAATCATCCCCATAGAGCGCCCTACGTTTCAGGGTTTAGAGTTTTCAGAAACCGGAGATATCCTCAAGCCTTACGGTGCTTGGTCTCTCAAGAAGAGTTGCTCTAGAAGGACCCCGAGGAGGCGTGCGGAGTAAAACAAAGCATTCGAAAGAGATACTATTACAGATCAGAGAATAGGGCACTCAAGAGAAAACCTCTGATGCTTTTTATCTCTTGGAGTCCTGTAGCATCACAAAGCGGATAAGGGTTAAGGGTTCAGGACTTAGCCATAAAGACACTGTAGGCCTTACAGCGATTGGAAGTGACACCGAAAACGCTGACAATAAATGGATATCAATATACAGCCCATCTATACCCCGTGCGTAGGTGCTATAATGGTTTGATAATCTTCCAACAACCGAGGGTTCAAGCTAAGGGTCCAAGCAAAATCCAAAAAATGTTTGGAGTTCAGGCTGTGCGATTCGTTGCTGGGGGGGGGGGGCGCATTCAAGACAGCTATTCCTTTCCTGTGGGTATTGCGCATTTCTTGGTGAAAAGGGTCCCAAGCACCTACACAGTATATCCCAAGAGTGGTTTCTTGCGAGTAGGAACTTCCCGCATGGTTTGGGTGAGTATCCCGCAGATGGTTACTGAGGAACCTGTAGGGAACGTACGCCTCGCAGATTTCAGACTTGTAGGTTTTTGCCTGGTGATGCTTGCTAAACATGCATGTAGGGGTTTACGAGTCCCATGATCAGCATTACTCCCCTATGCTTTTGGAGATTCCTGGGCTCTTTAGCTCCCCTTATTTTACTGACCCTTATTTTACTGATATGGACTATCCCTAGCTCCTTAGCTCCCCCCAAAAGTATGGGTAGAATTAGAGTATACTGGAAACTATGGGGGGGGTTCCCTATTTATAGAAACTACCAAGTATGAAGAAGAATGATTCGTCAGTAGGTCAGTTAATACATTGTATTGTGTAACTGAGACGTTTATATGGATGAGAGGACTCGTCAATCTTCGTATTGAGCGCCGCTGACCCTCCAAGTAGGAGCTCGGATCTCGAAGTATTGAAGGAACCCAAAGGGTCCATGTAGGTATATGGTATATACTTAGGGCCCAAAGGGGTTCCCATATACCTACTTTAAAGCCCAAGTATATACCAAATAACTACATGGACCCTTTGGGTAGGGGGGTTGGAGAATGTACGGGTAGTGAGTACGCTCCCTGGAATTGAACCTTCAAGCCTGAACCCTAAACCCAAAGGTCCTCCACCGTAAATCCTCAACTCACAGTCCTCAGCCCGAAGACCTAAACCGTAGGCCCGGCCCCAGTAAACAAAAACCACTAAACAAATCAAGACCTAAACCCTTAACCCGAGATAAGCCCTATAGACCCTAAATCCTCAAACCCTAAATTGTCTGCAAAGCGTCGGCATATCAATGCAGAGCTTGCATTCTCCCCCTGAACGCTGGCCCTCCACCTGAGGGTTTAGGGTTTAGGGCCAGTTTAGGAGTGATTGAACCAAGTGCTTGCAAAGCACTATACCTGAAAGGAGGACGTGATCTTACTCTATAGTGAACACCGGAGTATCGCCATGACAAATACTACGAAGCACCAAACCAGATAATGTGGAAATCTGATCCGTTCTTGTAACGTCCTTCTTACAAGTACGGCATAGCTTGCCTCAACTACCAACTCTAAGCTACGACCTCAGTCGACCCTCATCTACAGCTTTGGGCCCCTGTGCTTGGAGGGTCAGGCAGACGCAGTGCAAAGCTTAATAACCTGGAGAACTGCTGTCATGATATGGCTTGAAGGGGTTTCCAGTATACATACGAGGTCCCCCTGACTCTCCAAGGAGTACATGCTTCAGGCATTGCTGTAGGACACGAGGGACTTTCTCTTTTGATTTCGCCAGCTAGGCCTCCTGACTTTACAGATGCATGCACTCTTGCTAAGCCCTGCATGGGAGCTTCAAAAGCACTATAGGGATCCCGTTTTGGGCGCGCAACGAGGATGTAAAAAAGTTGAGGGTTTAGGGTTGGGTAAATGCGGATCCCCCTATGTCTGGAAACTCCCTCATCTGACTCAGACCAAGATTGGTTTGACAAAGAGTCCAGTTATGAAGCTTTGCTACTTAAGTTCTTTGCAATAATATTTTCAGGTCAGGAGTTACCAGGCGGTGCCCCTACATCAGGCTAATATGGGGGAAGGCCCCTGAATCCGTCTCGTCCTCGGCATCACAAGCTGAAGGGGAAGAATGAGTCAAGAACGATGCTCCATGGGGCATTATATCCATTGCTGGAAACTCAGCTCGAAAAGAAACCGGCAAATCTCAAATGTCATGTGAACTGGGATTACTGGGGGTTCAGTGGGTTGGTGCCAAAAAGACGCATGCATGACTTCGCATGACCCTAGGTACCTTGTACATCGGGAATTATGGTACATATCGGTTTACAACAAGTTCATCCTGGATTTGTAGTATCGCCAGTAGGTCCCTGAAAACAGATCCCTCTCCCTCCGATGACCACGCATCCTGCCTACATGGTGCTGGGACCTTAGTTGTAGGGTCATGAAGACTTGGAAAACTAGGTTGATACCTGGGGCTACTAGAACCCTCAACCCTAAAACCTACTATAGCCCAGGGGAACCCAAGCTCTAAAGTCGGTACCCCTAAGGGTCCAAGTACCCAATAAGTAGGTACTTGGGTTTTGGGTAATAGTAGTTATAGTATAGGTTTTGGGTAAGTATATGATTATTAGGTACTTGGACCCTTAGGGTACTATTTAAAAAACTTTATTGCCCAAAGTAGGCATTATTTCCAGACTTGGATTCCCGGGGTATGGCTTATAGCGCTTATGAGCTGTAAGAGCACTTCCTATCTCTGAGTATGGAGCATGAAGTTTCTGTGTGAAGATCGGGGTCATCTACGGCGTATAGGGATCAGTCAGGAATTTGACCGGACTGCCCTGAGAGGTGTCTACGGTTGAGGCCTCTTCTTTGATGAAGGGTCGAACGCGTACACACACCTTGATCGTCGGCGAGTCCTGCACAGGGCAGGACAGGACCAGACACCCCGCAGTTCATCGTGGAAACTTTTGTCCTCAAGCGATTCCCCACTACAGTTTGTGCTGGATCTCAGAAGTACTAGTACCTCCTACTGCATAGTTGTAACTCCGTTATGATTAAGTACTATCTCCCGTGAACCTCCAGGTAGCTACTCAGAACCTCCTATGTGTTGCCTTTTCGCGTAGTCCATTAAGACTTCCAAGCCAACAAAACATTAGAAACCACAAAAAAGTACTGCGTGACATAGGAAGGCTTGGGTATGCTGTGCTAGCTCTGGCAGCCTATGACTGCGCAGTTTTTTGATAAAGCGCGGATTCCTTGAATGCCTGTCCCGGGGATTATGGCTTAGGGTTTGGGGTTACAAGGGGACTCTTCAAAAACTAGCTCTGAACCCTCCTGTAATACCATACTCCTTTCAGGCAGCCAGACTTATGATGGATCCGCACCTACTTCTGATGAGCACGTACTGAAGAGCTCAGAGAAGGGGCCACGTAAACTCCTATGACAATGGCAATCCAACCTAAGCGCTTGTCCCGCTTCTCTCTTGCTCGAACAAAGCTTGAAACTTTTGGGGTTGAGCATGTGTGATCCAGAAACCTAAGCCCTATGAACCCTAAACCCGAAGTTCCCACAGAGCCTCTTGTAACTTTCAGGTAGCCCTGACCCCGAAACCCGAAACTGCCATTCAGCAAGCTCGTACTGCCAGGGGAAAACACATTGTCTACAGTAACCCAAAACCAGTTGTTTAGGGTCACCACCGGAACCTTTGAACTCTTAGCCCCCTAAACCCCTAAAACCCTAAATCCTAAAACCCTAAAACTCTAAACCCTAAACCCTAAAACCCTAAAACCCTAAACTCTAAACCCTAAACCCTAAACCCTACAGCCCTAAAACCCTAAACTCTAAATCCTTAAACCCTTAACCCCACATCCCAGCGGCCTCAGCCTTACCTTGAACCCAAACCTTTCGCCCGGAAGCCTCTTAGAGTGTAGGGTTTAGGGTTTAGGGTCTGGGGTGTTTAGGGTTTAGGGTTTAGAGTGTATAATGGAGAATCAAATGGAAAAGAAAATGGAAACTAGGGGAACATATTCACACGTATGAGGGTTATATAGGGATAATGGAAAATAAAATGGAAACTACTATTTAGGGTTTAGGATTTAGTCTTGAACCCTGACCCCTTGCTCCCTAACTCCAAAGTCCCCATAATGCGGTTTAGGGGTTTTAGGGTTTAGGGGTGAAGGGGTTTAGTGTTCATCGGACCATAACATGGACGACCCTTGACCTTGGGGTATATGCCTCCTATGCTCTCGACCTTAAAGCGCTAAATTACGCCCTAAAACCCTGAACCCTAGTCATAAAACCAAAGCCCTAAACACCTCAGGCCCAAAACCAACAACTCCAAACCTAAAACGTAAAACCTAACACCTCAACCCTAAAGCATCAAACCTAATACCTACAGCCTCAAACCTCAAACCTGAAACCAAAACCTACACCAAGGTATCTAAACCCTAGAACCAAAACCCACAACCCTAAGTAGCGGAGCGGAGTCCTCCAAGCCTGTGTCCGCCTTCAGCGCATTGACCTGCACAAATACCCACTCTCCCGGTTTCGGGCTTCACCAGATATAGGTATATATATATATATATCTAAGGGTGTAGAGTTTAGAGTTGAAAATAGAGAGAGAGAGAGAGAGAGAGAGAGAGACAGAGAGAGAGAGAGATGTATATGTATATATATATATCTATATACATATGTGTTGGGTCCTGCCCAAACCCCTTGACAGCCCATACTGGGGGTCATATGAAGGACTCTATATAGCTACATTCGGGAAACTACCCAGCCGTTAATGTGTGGGGGCAGTATCCAAGACGTACATACCTAGATACACACACATATATATATATATATATACGCATGGGTATGCAGGGGCACAAGTTTCCGGGTGCAAGGTTTAAGTACCCAATAACCGAGTGCTTGGGGTTTGGGTATTACAATTCAAATGCGCGTTTGGGGTAAGTATATGAGCATTGAGTACCCGGACCCTGAGGGTCTGTCACGTTAACATTTGGCCGCCTGGTTTTCTGGGATTTTGTATGCATGCACTCCTTTCCCAAGGCTCCATGTAGCTATATAGTATATACTTGGGCCCCAAAGTAGTTATATGGGAACCCCTTTGGGCCCTAAGTATAGACCATAGAGCTACATGGAGCCTTTGGGTTTGTGTGGAGGTCACGCTTGATTGAACTCGAAGTCAGACATCCGAGAGCAGCTCAGCATCGCTTGTTGAGACAGTCCCGAGCGCCCTAAGGTGCACGATTAAAACGTTTAGGGTCCAGGGATTTAGGGGTTTAAAGTTTAGGGGTTAAAGGGATAGGAAAGAACCTGCGAACCAAAGGGTTCAGAGTTTAGGGTCAGGTGGCTTAGTACTCAGGTTCAGAACTAGGTGGTTGTTCAGTGACTTATAGTGATCATGAACCCCTAGACCCTAAACAAACCAGCCAACCTCAACCCTAAAAGATACGTACGCATCCCCATGACATCCACAGGGTTTCGGGTTTAAAGTCCCATGCCATACCCTACCTGAGTCGTGCAAGATTGCCTGCGTCCAGCTTGCTACAGGACCTTGTGATCTTTCTGTTTCTTGCGCTGCCCCCAAGCCCAGGCCAGGCTAGGGGCAGCTTTGTGGGGGCCCCTGGAAAAAGGATTTGAATAGTTTGGGGTCTATATTGGGGTCCCCTTCTTAGGGAAACTACCAAAAGCTCGCACTGGGCAACACTCGTCCAGCAGGACTCTGGCACAAACATTTTGTTTAACTCATTTTTGTTCTGTGTCTGCTACTAGTACTAGTACTAGTACTGGTACTAGTACTAGTACTACGACGACGACGACTACTACCACTACTACTCCTGCTGCTACCATTACTCCTGCTGCTACTACTACTACTACTACTACTACGACGCCGCCGCCGCCGCCTCCGCCGCCGACCACGACGACAACGACAAGGAGGAGGACGACGACGAGGAGGACGACGAGGACGACGAGGACGACGACGACGACGGTGACGAGGAGGACGAGGACGAGGAGGACCAGGACAAGGAGGATGAGGTCGACGAACGATGAACGACGAACGACGACGAGGACGAGGACGAGGACGGGGACGAGGACAACGACGACGACGAGGAGGAGGACGACGACGAGGACGCGGACGAGGACGAGGACGACGGACGACGACGACGACGACGACGACGACGACGACGACGACGACGACGACGACGACGACGACGAAGACGTCGACGATGACCACAACAGCAGCAGCAGCAGCTGCAGCAGCTGCAGCAGCAGCTGCAGCAACA
>CAJNIZ010024692.1:3244-51241 GCA_905231905.1 Symbiodinium pilosum
TCTAAATGCATATTGGGGTCTAGCCACAGAACGGTAGCTAAAACTCCTCGTATCTCGCAAAAGTGCTCTTGTCATAATCCACCGCAAATCCCAATTACGTGTACCCAAAACGCGAAACCCATCATTGTATATATTGTAAGCCATAGTATATATTAGGGTCTGTAGATGTTACTCCATGCATGTGCAGGTTTTCCAGGCGCTTCCAGGGCGTCTAGGGGTTTTAGGGGTCTATTCCAGGGCCTCCAGCGGCCTCCAGGGCCTCCAGGAGCCTCCAGGGGCCTCCGGGGGCCTCCAGGGGCCTCCAGGGGCTTCCAGACGCTTCCGGGCCTCAAAAGCCCCAAAAAACCAACCACAAACAACGAAAACGCGAGGCTGAAATTTCACGCGGGATGGTCAGGCTGGACTAGGCCACCCACCATGGCGGGGGGGGGGTCGNNCTCCAGGGGCCTCCAGGGGCCTCTTTTTAAAGGGATCTGAACGCCTTGAGGCTGGATGCTTCGGCGAATTAGGGGTCTACATGGGTTTTTAGGGTTTAGGGTTTAGGCAGCTTCCAAAGTTCAGGGTTAGGAGGATTTAGGACTTAGGGTTTAGGGATTTAGGGTAACATCATGCCCGGGGTCAGGTTTAGGGTTTCTTTGAGTTTTCCTTTCTACCCCCCGGGTTTGCACCCAAGGGTTTAGTTGGGATCTCCCAACCATGCAATAGAGCCTACATGAAGATAATTGGCGGCCCAAGCTCAAGGGTACAAATCTCAAGCATACAAGCGGTTTAGAGTTTAGGTTGAGGGTTCAGGGTTTAGGGGTTTAGGGTTTGGGCGTAGGGTTTAGAGTTTAGGTTTCAGGGTTTAGGCTTCTTGATAGTTTCCAAAATTCGGGGGACCCCAAATCTTTCAATCCCCCTTTGTTCCCTGAAAAGGTGCCCCTAATATTGGGAAACCCAAACCTCAGAATCCACTATGGCCCAGCTTCCATTTCATGTTCCATGTTCTTTTCCATTCGATTCTCCATTGTTGGGGATATATATCCATATATAGCCCTATATAACCCCATACAAAACTCTGAACCCTAAACCTGTTGGGTACCCTGCGTCGGAGTAGCTGCCAGCTTCCATACAGCTTATGGTTCTGCAGGCTCTGGCCGGGCTGATAGTGAAGGCCTTGGCATTCTTCACGGAGAACATGCCCCAGACTCAGTCAGTATAGGGTCATTCACATCACTTTCTGAGCAACCTCCGCATGAACGATTCGGGCTTGTCATGGCCTTGCTACTGTTGGGCCATTGTACTGTACCTCAAAAGTCTGGATAACTCATTGCCATGCCGTTTCGGATCAATGAGGTTCAGAACTGTGATATTTTTTTCTGGCTTGTAAGGGTTATAGGTATAGTGTTAAGGGTTTAGGGTTTAGGGACCCTCCAAGTATGGTTGCTAGGATAGCCTTTTGTAAGTTCTCGTGTTTCTTGGTCGAAGGTCCAAAGTATGGGCCCTGTGTATGAACGCTTGACACTGGTATCCATTTGTACCTGGCATACACATATCTCACGGGTACCATTTAGGGTTTCCTAAAAGGCGATAAGGACCCTAAACCCTAAACCCTAAGGTCTCTAAGGACCCTGGGGTCCCTAAGCACCCTAACGACCCTAAGGACCCTAAGGACCGTAAGGACCGTGAAGACCCTAAAGTCTAAACCCTCAGGACCCTCGTTGGGGCCACGTAGCTCCATAGCGCAGGCCTCTCACTGCCTTGGAGTATGTCCTCGCCAAATGGGTGGGCGGCACAGTGCTTGAAGCGCAAGTCATAGCCCTGCAAAGTACAAGTTGGGGTTTGGGTTCAGGGTTTAGGGTTGGATGGCCCCTGTATAGTCCCCTATGTAACCCTCTTTAATTAAGGAGTTTAGACTAGCTCATCTGGCCCTCCCTGCACATTACCAGTGGGTTGTTTTTTTGCGTTTTCTGAAAAATAAGGCGTCCGGCATAGGGGTGCCATACTAAGGATTTATGGAATGCCATTTCGAGTCTCGGGGGACACCCGCAAGTCCCAAAAAATTAGCAGCGTCCCTCTTTTAGCAAGTCATGATGGGATGGTACCGCCATACTGAGAACCCCAATTTTCAGGAGCCCCGCATATCGTGGATAATCCTCAGTACACGCGAAGCTAGACATTGCCTCGTCACGCCAGGTACAGAAGAACTTCCGTCTCGAGGAATGCTACGAGGTAGCAGCAGGGTTCCTTGACACCCAAAACCCCGAAACCCAAACCCTAAACCCTAGGGCCTTTGTGGGGATATCCCTATCTTCAGAAAGGCCGTTCTGCTAGCCTGAGAAGAACCGGAGATTCTGTGGGGATTCAATCGAGACCATCTGAGCTACAGTCTAAACACCTTAAACTGTTTATGGAAGCTGAGAGGATATAGAGGTTTACAGGGATTAGAGTTTAGGTGTATAGTCTAAACTCCTTAAAGGAGTTATATAGGAGATGATATGGGGTACTACTATAGGGGTGATTAAGGAGGATACTAGGATCTTAGACTGTAGCGCATCTGGAAATAGCCTTATCCAGGATCTGTTTGAGAAGGTGCTGGTGGTCAGGGCTTCATACGGTGAAGTACTAAACTCAGATCGCATCCTGCAAAAAGGTGGTGCTGCCAGCTTGTTTAAATAACTCGGGCTAGAGCTCTAGTTGTAGTCGCCCTAGCCAACCTTAACAACTAGACTAGACTTAGATAGGTTACTCAAATAAAGTAAGTGGGTTTTTACTTATACAGCTTGAATTTTAGAGAGGCAGGAAATCTCATGAAGCTTCAAATGCTACAGCCCCCGTCTTATGCCTAATGCTTTCAGGATGTATTCTTCATGTGGGCTACTGTCAATTCTTAGCCTGACCATGGAACCCTTACCAGTGGACATAACCGTCCTTGTGGTCGTTCAGTATAGTCCCTAAAATATTCCCCAATAAGGATCCCATGTCCATCAATTCTCTGGGAAATATTCATCCCTATAAAACCCTACATAAGCTCATTATTTCTGAAGCCCATGTCAAACCCTAAACCCTAAACCCAAGGAGGACCTTCTCTTTTCTGCCTGGCCAGCATAACAAGTTGTTGCCTGGACGCTCTTCTGCCAGTACCTTCCTAGTACCCTTAGGCTATAGTATATAGGGGATTATATATGGGAGCATTATAGGGGTTCCTAGGGGGATACTGGGAGTGTAGGCTATAGCTCATTTGTGGTTTGTGATTGGGGTTATAGGGTCCCAAAAGTGGGAAACTTGGGCCTGAACATTGGGCAGTTGAAGGGTTTAGGGTGTAGCAGTACTTCTCCAAACCAAGCTCCTCATTTCCATAACAGGAGGATGCACCTCGAAACTTTATATTCCTTCTTCTACCCCCGCTACAAGCCTTACGAAAACCCTAAACTCTGCTGGGTTTCTGCTAGGGTTTTTGTTTGGCTGCCGGAAGTCTCAACAGGCCGCCTCGAACAGCCTCCCATTGCTTACTGGTGGTTAGTTAGTAGGGTCTAGGGTTTAGGGTTTAGGGATTAGGGTCTAGGGTTTAGGTTTTATTGTAGAAGTCAATACTTAAGGTTTCCCGGTGGTTAGTCAGCAGGGAATGAGGGACCACCCCAATAGGGGAGAACCAAATGGACAAGAACATGAAAAAATAAATTGACACTGGGAAGATATCATTTTTTTAGGGATTAGCGTTTAGGGTTGATGGTTTAGGGACTACATTGAATGAGCTGTAGTCTAAGCTCCTTCAAGTGGGTGTAATAAAGGGGCTTATATAGGGGATTATATAGGGGAGTATTGCAGGGGTTATGAAGGGGGATACTAGGAGTCTAGCCTATAGCTCAATATAGGGATGATATTCCTTTCTCCCCTACAAGCCACAAGTAATGTTGGTGCCTGGACGTGGTTCTAACACTGCTGTGACAGGTAGCTCGTGACCATCTATTCCGGCTGATGTCTCAAGAGGACTCTGCAAGCATCATAGACCTCAGAGATGTTATGGATAATGGAAAAGAAAATGGACACTACAATATGACTAGCATCTTGACATATTCGCTTTAAAATAGTGTTCAATGCGCCGCGTATGCGAGCACGACTGAAAAGAGAACTCAAGTCTTACAATCGTCTGGCATGGCAAGATGCTGATGAATAGATATGAGCGTGGAAAAAGCAAGAGCTTCTGCAGGAGAACCTTGTGGATCCAGACCGGAAAGAAGAGGATGTGGTGATTCCGCAGGGTACTTACATGCTGGAAGCTGTCCGATGCTGTTGGTGTTTCTCCAGCTCCTACTCTAGTTACTGCTCCTCCTGCTGCCACTTCTGCTGCTGCTGCTGCTGCTGCCGCTCCCAAACCCTAAGCGATAAGCCCTAAACCAACATAGTATGCTAGTTTTCCACTCCTTACCAACCTCCAGCAAGGTTGGCAAACCCCCGCAAAGCTAAGTGGCGCCCCAAACCTAAACCCTCAACCCTAAACCCTGCACCCTAAAGCTTAGGCCGTACCCACCCTTTTCTACATTGCCTGGACCCAGAACGTGGGCTGCACGCTGGCACAGGAGCCCCTCCAAGGCCCTCGGAGGCCCTTGAGTGGCGAGGGGGGGGCCCAACACGCTCGAGAGGGTCCAAAGCCGCCAACTGCCCCAACAGGCCCGCGAGAGGCACTTCTAGAGTAAAAAGTAAAGTGGGAATTTAGGGCGTCAGCCCGAAACACGAAAAGGAATAAAGTTGGGCGAATGCCTTCGCAAGCAGGGGGTAGGAAGACTAAACCAACACACCAACTCTTGGTTTGTTGGGCTCGAGACATGTGCCGTCGCGGGATGCGCAGCCACCTCACACTCCTGCGTTTGTCGGGGCGCCATTTCTACATGTTACCTCCAGCCGCCGCGCAGCAAGACGCCCAACATAAAACCCCAAACCCTAAACTCTAGGCACAAAATAGTAGTTTCCATTTTCCTTTCCATTATCCCTATATACCCCCTATATAACCCCTATATAACCCCCATATAGTCCATGTAGTTTCCATTTTCTTTTCCATTATCCCCATATAACCCCAATATTATACCCCAATATATACCCTAAACCCTAAACCCTATAATCCCAATGCAGGCCTGGAACACTTGCCAGATCTGGCAATCACTTGGCAGACTTAGGCCTGCCAGGCTCTCAGCTGTCTCTGTTTCAGGATATTGGGGAGGATTCCTAAATTCAGGAATTTAGGGTTTAGGGTTAAGGGATATGAGGGATAAGTGAAAAGAAAACGGAAACGACTATTTAGGGTTTAGGGTTTAGGGTTTCTAAGTATCCAATATAGAAGCCCTAAGCGCTAAGGCTCAAACCCTAAGCCCTAAACTCTAAACCCTAAGCCCTACACCCTGAAGCTGCACTGAGAAGTTACAGACCCGCGGACAATCTGCGCTTCTCAAAGCAGTGGACCTCTCGGGATGCCCAAAAGAATCTACATATTAGCTCCCTTAAAAGAGGTTTCGTGTCTGGATTGTTTTGAGTTGTGACCACGACAGACCCTAGGCTCAAATCAATCAAACCTCCGGCTAATGCATGCTGCCACTTCTCCAAATGAGTGTAATATGGGTCTTTGTATTCGGGTTTTGATTACGTGTGTACCCTAATCTCTGATTAGAATGCAGGTCGCTATCATGTGACTTTCCATTCTTTTTCGGAATTACTCGAGCAAACTTCTGCTCGGGGGTTAGGGTGACCCTCCCCCAGCCCCATAAAGAGATGGGATACTGCCACCCCTCATGAAGAGCTGGATGATGAGTACAGAATGAAAGTAGCTGGTTCAGAATGAAATCGTATAAAGCGCTTCATGCGAAAGTTGTATGAAGCCATTAAGTATCCTTCCTGGGTGTAGGCAGTAAGTATCCAAGGCATTGGGTTGTTGCCATCTGATACGCTGCAAGCAGCACAGGGGGGGGGGGCCCAAAATTTCATATGCGAAGTATGGGGGCACCTCAAAGGCTCTTAAGCTGGAATCCCCGAACCCTTAACTTGAAAGCCTAAGCCCCTAAATCCCCAAAGCCCTGAACTCTAACCCCTAAACTACGCTGGATGCAGTGGGTCCTGGTGAGATGGAAAGGATATTAGGCTATATAAGCTCTGTAACCTAGGCTTCTGCATACTAATAGTATCAATATCTTTTTGAGGTGTGTTTGAGGTACCTAACGATAAGATTTTACCAGGACTCTAGGACAAGAACATAGGTAAGTATCTAGCCCCAAGCCCTGAACCCTAAATCGGTCTCTGTAGAAGAAGACCCATCCTGGTAAAGATGGGATACACCTCTGATAACCATAACCCTTTAGGTCCCTGTAGAAGAATGGCCCATCCTACACCCTACTTCTTAAACCCAAGCATGGCCCAACCCATGGCAAGGGCGGGATACACCTTAGCTCCCACTGTGGACTGGCTCCTCTGTCAGCCGGTGCGGCTGACCATTTTTTTTTCTCTGCTTGGGGGTTCGGCTGATTCATTCTTCGGGTGTTAGATTTGGGGGTTTAGCGTTTACTGCTTTAGGGCTTTAGCTTAAGAGGTTTCGGGTGCACAGTTCGTCTGAAGCAGTTTCTGCACTGATACCGCGTTTATGAATTCAGTAGGACGTGAAGACGAGAAGCTGTTGGTTTTGGCACATCGTGGGGCCAGCATCCGGGGCTGCCCTCCACCCAGCAACAGTCTATAACAGGGGTAGTATTAGGGTGGGCTGTACTTACTTGCATCCTAAATATGATCCAGGCAGTACCCAAGTTCAGCATAGTAAACACATCCCCGTTGGTGGCAGGCTGGCTGGTCAGAGAAGAGGGCATTTTCAGAGGAAGTGACGGCAGAGGCCACAGCTGGAGCCCTTCTTCCCCCATCCCAAACCTTGAAACCCAAAACCCAAAACGTCTCCTGCACATTCATCTGAGTAGTATTTTTATTTGGGGAGACTATGGTACCCATTATAGAGTAAGATTCTATCCTCCCTTTGGGGTATGGTATTTTATATGAGGAATATTATCTTACTAGGTTCAACCACCAAAAAAAACGCTACTCATCTGTGCATGCCTGATCATTCCTAAGCCTCGACAGTACCTGGTCCCTGTAGTTGCAGAAGCTCGTAGACAGCGTGCAAAAAGCAAGTAATTGCCTTTCCTGTAGGACGCTGCCTCGCTGGAGAATGCGATGAAGAGGAGGCCAGCATCAGAGAGAGTAGGCTTTAGGGTTTAGGGTTTAGGCTGTTTGTTGTTGGCTTCTACAGCCTGTTACAATCCCCGCAGCAGCTATGCATAGAAGCCAGTTTCTGGAGTTCCAGGCAAATAGAGAAACAGTAGCAGCTTGAATGTGAGCAACACTCGTGGCATCATTATAAATCAGAGCAGGAAGCGCACCAATCAGCATGGGGTGAAAGCAAAGAATGGATGTTTGACTTCGGATGCACTGGAATATAAGCTATAGTCAAAGGGAGGGGGTTAAACCCTAAACCCACGGGATTATATAGGGGAGTATTTCAGGGGTCAATACTAGGAGTTTAGTCTGTAGCTCACATATCCTTAGAACCCAGTGAAAGGTACGCAAGGTTTAGGTTTAGGGTTTAGGGTCAGTTCATTTAAGTTCTCTGTGTATTTATTGGGGTAATAGCCCCCAGAAAACCTACATAGCATTGACATACACCTAGTTTCAATTTCATCTTCCATTTTCTTTTCGAGCTTAATTCTGAATTTTAGTAGACTCCATTTTCTTTTCCATCCCCTAGACCTTACACCTAAAATGTAGTGTTCATTTTCTTTTCCGTTCTCTAAACCTAAACCCTTGGTCGTAGCTTCCATTTTCTTTTCCATTCGAATAACCTAAGGCCAAACTGAGGCCAATGGGGAAAGGCCTCGCTGTGGACATTAGTAGTGTTGATTTTTCAATATTACTATCAAATTACCAGGGTATTCTTACTTTGACTATTGCTATTGCTTTGACTTTTGCCATTACTATTCCTATTATCTCCGAACATATTATTTGCGCAATGTCTTCAACGATTCGATGCTGGGGCCGAACGCTTTAGGTGCCGTACTTGCTCGCTACGTCTTGTTGAGTATCCTCATGGAATCCCATTTCGGGTTACCCTCATAAAGCCCAAAGCCTAAATCCTACATAAAGGGGGCTATAAAATCCCCTATACAACCCCCTTTAAGGAGATTAGACTGTTACCCTAAACCGGTGTATTTTCTGGCAAACAGAAAGTTTGGTCAAGGCAGCAGATGCCTGAATCCATCTATAACCCCCAAGCCTCTTGTGTAGATGACTGTAGATGCCTCAATGTTTGGGTTTAGGGTTTAGGGTTTCTACCCCAATAATGGAGAATCAAATGGAAAAGAAAATGGAAAATGAAATGCAAACTGCTAACTACATATAGGGGTATATAGGGATTCTATGAGCTATAGTCTAAACGGCTCAAAGGGGAGTTATATAGGGGTTTATATAGGGGACTACTAGAGGATTTTTAAGGGGGATGCTAGGAGTTTTTTTCAGTGTAGCTCTTATCATCCGCATTAACTGTCCAAAAGACGGCAAAATCCTTACAGACTCCAAACGCTTAGGGTTTAGGGTTTAGGGCTTAGGGTTTAGGGTTTCGGACTCCAAAGCCCTCTTCTCACTCCCTGGGCCTCTAACTTTCTAAAAGCTGTGCCAGCTGACAGGCGCAGTGCCACAACCAGTTTCGTGGAGTCATCACTGCCTTTGCTGAGATGGAGCCCCAGACGTTAGGAAGCGGGTTTGGGGATAAGGGGTTTAGGGGTTTAGGAATGGTTTAGGGTTCAGGGGTTTAGGGTTTGGATGGTTTCTGGGTCCAAAGGCTCAAAGTTTTGAGGTTTACGGTTTACGGATTTTCGGGAGATCAAGTTTGCATTCCTCCCAGCATTTGATGTTCTCCACATAGAGTAACGTGGCTGGAGAGAATGGGAATACGAAGCGCCAAGGGAGTGGTAGTGCGTACGCTGGCCCCCTTCTTGCCCCAATTAATGTATTATAGGGTTTACCTACCAGCAACTTTCCTTTTTCAAAGCTGCCATACATGGTTCTATGCTACGCCAGTTCCTTCGCACCCCAAACATGGACATCCCAAAGGTGCCCTACAAAGATCAAGACAGGGCTTGGCGTTTAAGGTTTGTCAGTTCTAGCAAGAATGCTGGGCAAACCATGGGTAAACCCTAAATCCCCAAACGAAGAATCCTGAACCAAAAGGCCTAAATCCTACAACCCTAAATCTTACAACAAGTAAAAATTGAATGAAGCCCTTAAACTCCAAGCCCTCAGGTCATTTGTGGCCGGACACCAGGGAGGAAGGCAGCAAGTTTCCGGTTTTGTGAAGGGCTTAATAGGATTTTGGAGGGTCTTATAGTTGGGTTTTATAGGGTTCGATATGGTGGGCTTTATAGGGTTTGGGTCTATAGGGTTGTATAGGATTTCATAAGGTTTAGGGTTGTATACGGGTTATATAGGGATTGAAAAGGGGAGTGGGAAAGAAGATGGAAGCTACTACGTAGTGCAGAGTTTCAAGGCTTAGAATGGGTGTGTTAAGGGGTAAGGGTTTAGGATCCAGGGGGTGTGAAAGGCTTAGGGTGAGGCGTTTGGTTCCTTACTGGTGCTGAAGGGAGAGTGGGGGAGTTGATCCCTACCCTCAACCCTTGACCTTTAAACCCAAACAAACCCTTGACCCTAAACCTTATAAATCCTAACATAGCCCCTGTACAGCCCCCAAATCCTATAAAGGTAACCCAAAACCGGGCAATCTGTGAAGGTGAGATGGAGGATACCAGCTTGGAGCAGCCCTGCACTCAGCAAAATGGTTGTTTTTTCGGAGAAAAGCCTCACACCCCCCCCGCCCCCCGGATGGTGTTTCGTACCGTGCCTGCCTGTAGGTGCCCCCCACCAGATCAGCTGTGAAACTCCAAGCCCCTATTTAAAGCCCACGCTGCTAATCCCTAGACTCCAAGCCCTAAACCCTACACCCTAATTAAGCCCTGAATCCTTCCTGGTCCTAGACCCCCAAGGCTGCTGATTCTGAGGTTCTCACTGCAAAATGCAGACCAGCTTCTTCGACTTGTGGGCCAAACAGAGGATCGCTTACAGCTCTAGGTAGTGCTGCTTGGTTTGGGTTTTTGGCTTTGGTTTTTTGGGGGTTTGGGTTTGATTTTTTAAAGCATCTGATTTTTTGAAGCTCCGGCCTGAGCTCTGGGATTTGGGGCTCATTGGCTAGTGTCCTCTTCGGGGCACCGCAATACCCCTAAGCACCCGGATGATATATGATTAGTTACCCTAGAAGTAACTTACCGCGGTCCTATGTAGGTACAATGTAGGGATTACTGTAGACCCCTGATTAATAACACCCCTTTTCAGGGCCTTAATATTAAGATCCCTACTATCTACTGAGGGGAGGGGGTTTATAAGTCAGGGGTCTACATTATCGTGGAGTGTCCTTCAACCAAGCCTTCTTCCAGAAGATGACTCAAGGAACATGGGGTTGCCAAGAATTTGGGAATTTGTGGAGTCCTAAACGGGGATTTCCCAAAATTAGGGTTACCTTTTTGGGGGATATCCATAACAAGGGCTATAGTATTTTGGGTTCTATAGTATTTTGGGTTCTATATTTGGGTCCCCCTCTTTAGGGAAATTGCCAAATACGGAGCACAGCTTCTGGGGTTTGCAGGGGGTGAACCTATCTAAACCCTAAACCCTCAATTGGCGGGCTGTGCAAGTTCGCGTGCTGGCAAGGACCGAGATGGCAAGAAGCGCAAGGCAGCGTGGCCAAGTGAGATGGGGTTTAGGGTTTAGGAGACAGTTTCGTCCCCCTTAAGTAGATAGAATATGGTTTTGGGTATATTATAATAAGATCCCCATATACCCAACATTCTATCTACTTAAGGGGAACTATAATCCCATTGTGGGCATTCTGCTGTCAAGGGCCGGCAGTTTAATACGAACCCAGAAATGCACGGTAATCTGAACGACTTACCATTTGAGCTATAGTCTGAACTCCTTAAAAGGGGTTGTGTAGGGGACTATCTAGTGGAATAGTATAGGGGTCATTGACGGAGATACTAGGAGTTCAGACTATAGCTCATCTGAGTTTTGACTCATTAGTGGTTCAGGGTCAAGATTTGCTTGTTGGGGTGCAGGGGTCCTCCAAAGACGGGTGCCCTCGGGGACCTGGGCGATGTGTAGAGCTTACAAGGGATTTGTTCAGTTAAGGAGTTGGATGCGGCCGGTCTGAGCTACAGTCTACACTCCTAGTATCCCCCTTAAGAAGCTCTATAGTAGTCCCTTATATATAATCCCCTGTATAACACCCTTTAAGGATTTTAGAGTATTGCTCATATTGCGGCTATGTTGTGAGAAATCGCAGTATTTGCGATGTGTTTGCTTCAAGCTGGTTCTGCTTTCTTTGTCTGAAATGATGGGATTGTCTAGAGATTGTCTTAGCACTTGTGTGCTAAGGCTGAGTAGAAGACCAGGGCTCATTCAGGAGTTGTTGTGCTGGGGCTTGCTAGAACTCAGGCGAAGGATTTCACTGCGGCTTGCGTGACTGTCGAAGAACGAGGTGTCTGAGATAGCAGTACCACCATGCGGGCACCCGCCACCGCTTCCGAAAAATCAAAGCCATCTTCACATAATTGCATAATTGCCATGACCCATTCTGCCTACAAATCATCCTCATTGAATTCTCGAGGAAGGGAAGCCACAAACCCTACACCTTGAACCATAAACCTTACAGCCACCTCAAAGCTCCAACCGTAAACCTTGAACTCAACCTCAAATTCTAAATCCCACATCTTATACATCCTTATTATCATCCCTCTATATGTATATACACACACGTATATATGTATGTATATATACATATATATATATATCTCTCTCTCTCTCTCTCTCTTTCTCCCTCTCTCCCTTATATATCCCTATACCCCTATGTCATCCTCGCATCGCCTTTGCCTGGAAGCGCTTAAAGGCCGACGTCGCGGCAGACGAACTCGGACAGCCGATGCCTCACGAATACACGGTTTAAGAGATATGAAATTATAGTCCCCCTTAAGTAGAAAGAAAAAGGAATTATGGAATTGACCCATATCACAATAAGATCCCCATATACCTACTTAAGGGTGACTATAGGGTTTGTAGGGTTTAGGGATTGGGGTTTGGTTATAAGCTTTGGTTGTTGTTCAGGTTTAAGGTTAAACGTTGGTGTCAGGGGAAAACCTGTAAATTAGGCCACGTGTGAGGGTGGGGCGTGTTAGGGTGAGGAGATTCTAGGATCACACGATTCAATAGGGTTTCAAGTTCCAGGTGCAGGGACGCTGCTGTTGATTTGAGGCGCCTCTCTACGCAGCTGATGTTTGACGATTTGCCCCAGCAGGCCTGGCGCATGGGTTCGGGGTGTGGGGTTTAAGGTTGCCAGGCCCACAAGATTCAAGGCTCTTGACTTACTAGGGGTTAGTACTGAATAAGGGGATATAGTATATGGGAATTCTATAGGGATCATATTCCCTTCCTTTTACTGACCACCAGTAAGTACATTTTTTTCGTGTGTTTCTGAAGTTGCTGAGCATGTGACTGTGGAAGGCGGAGACAGCCATACGTCAGCGCCCCAGAGTCTTATTGGTGCTTAAGGGAGAGCGGATCCTTCTAATAATCCCAACATATAGTCCCCTTAAGTAGATAGAATATGGGGTATATGGGGATCTTATTATAATACTTACTCAGAACCATGTTCTATCTACTTAAGGGTGACTATAATCCGCATGTAAGGGAGAGTGGTGGAGTGGATCCTTACAATAATCCCGTTATAGTCCGCATGTATAACCCCACAATAGTCCTTATCTTCATTCCCCCACTCCGCGTTAAGCGCCAGTGAGGAGTGTGAGGAATGTCCTTCTTGGTTCACTCAGCCCATACGCCCTAAACTGGGTTGCTGTTAAGGAACTTAAATTAAGTTACCACAATGGGTATATAGGTTTCCCCAATATACTAACGTAATCTAAGTTCCTGAACAGCAACCCAGCAAAGCGGTGTGCACTCGTTGCCCAGGTGACTGGCGCGAGACGCAACCAGAAACATCCCTGAGCACGCTGATGGTGCCATTCTTAGTCACGCTCTTTGCCTGACTTCTTTTGTTTCCACATGCAGCTATAGCCTAAACTGCTTAACGGGGCTTACCCTAAACCCTCTTTTTTGGGGTTATTAAGGGGGATACGAGGAGTTTAGATTTTAGCTCCCGTGCAGCTGGAGGCTTTTTCCTCAAGAACTTTGGTCCATGAAGGTCTATAGTCAAGGCGATTTCATCTAGAAGATGGGTAAGCCAACAGTCCTTAGGGTTTAGGGTTTAGGGGTGGAAGGACATCAAATCGAACATGGAAAATGAAATGGAAACTGGGGGTATATAGGGCTTATACTGCTTCCATAGTTCTTCTCCTAGGCTAGCTGGGGATGAAGGAATGGAGAAGAAAATGGAAACTGCCATAATGGCTATATAGGGACTACTATAAGGATCCATTCCTTCATTCCCGGAAACCTAAACCCTAAATAGTAGATTCCATTTTCTTTTCCATTATCCCAATAGAACCCCTGAATTCTATCTACTTAAGGGGGACTATAAACCCTATATAACCCCAATATACCCTATTGGTCCCTAGCTTGAAGAGCTCCATGTTGACAAACAAACTCGTGCCAAGGCACCGCTACTGCTCGAGGCAGCGCACGTTGGTGCAGAAAGAGGCTGCTGACACGACCGTCTTGATGCATATGGCTCATGCGGGCTGTAGTCTAAACTGCCTAACGGTGGTTTCATAGGGGAGTATTTAGGGGAGTAGTATATGGGTTATTAAGCGGGATACTAGGAGTTTAGATGTGTCAGGAACCTGTAGCTCGGCTTTTGTCCTTGTGTAGGGTGTCCCGGAATGTTGGGCATGCAGGGTTGGGGGGACTCTTCGTAGATAATTGCATCTTCATTGGAGGAACGCTGGACGCGGGTAAGGGTCTAGGGTTTCAGTGAACCCCGACATGATTTGGTCCCTAATATAGACCCCAAAATACTATTGTCCCATTATTGGGACCCCCAAAATGGTACCCCTAATTTTGTGAAATCCCCATTTGTTCAGCAGAGTGGAATACGGCTGGAACCGGGTCAGGCATTCCCGAAGAGCGTCCAGTTGGCGTCTTGTGCTGTGCTGAGTCTCTCTGACACAACCCTTAGGGGGGTTCAACCGAACCATATGTGCTACAGTCTACACTCCTTAAGGGGGGGTTATATAGATTATTATCTAGGGGATTATTACAGGGGTTATTAAGGGGGAATACTGGGAGTTTAGACTATGGCTCATATGCCCTCACCCCTAGACCGTGGGAGACATAAAGGACCGCTCCCTCTTACAAAGGCATGTTCAGGCATCTTCTCACGGATGGTTAGTAGCGAATAAGAGAATACATTATACATGGGTTATATATTCCCTTATTCCCTAGTAACCCCATGTAAATCTTTTGCGCAGCAAGGTCTCGCTCTATCTCCCTGCTGGCCAAAGCCATCAACTTGGAAGAGCTTAGCGGGAAGCTTGGCACTCCTTCACGGAGGTTCAGGGTTTAGAGACAGCCGCCTGGGAGATGTAAACCCGAAGCCCTGGATCCTACACCCCGGCCGTAAATCCAGCAACACCCTCAATCTGAAGCCTTGAAGCCAAAATATGAGCCGTAGATCTGAAATCCTGCAGCCCCGCAGCCTAAAGACTAACACGCCCAAACACTTAGACTTACTGGTGCTTAGCAGGGACTTGGGTAGAATCCCTCTTGCAGACCCTATCAACTTGTCAGTCATAAACCTACCTTCCGTTCCCTGTACCGACTCAGCGCCCTGAACCCCAAACCCTAAACCTTACACAAGGCATTAGTTCTCGTGGGTAAGCGCACCCTGAACCCTAAACCCTGAACCCTAAACCCTAAACCCTGAACCCTGAACCCTAGACCCTAAACCCTAAACACCTTATTGAGCCCCAGGTCTTCAAACAGCGGAGTGGGCTCTGATACCCTTCGAGGCTGCAGAGGGCAGCCACATCCTCGGGTGTGCTTTGGGGTTAAGGGTTTAGGGTTTAGGGGTTAGGGTTTAGGGTTTCGGGTGTAGGGTCCAGGGTTTAGGGGCGGTTAGGGTTTAGGATTTAGGGGTTTAGGGTGCAGGGTTTAGGGGGGCTTATAGTATCCCCCTATAATGGAGAATCAAATGGACAAGAAAAGGGAGCATGAAATGGAAACCTTAAGTCCCTTTAAGGGGTATACAGGGGTATTACTCATTAATCCCTTATAATGGAGAATGAAATTTAAAGGAACATGGACAAATTGAATGGAAACTGGGGTAATATAGGGGCTTGAGGAGCTTATGGTTTCAGGGTTTAGGTTTAGCCTTCTGGATTGAGGGTTAAGGGTTGAGGGTCTCACGCGGTTCGGGTTTGCAGTTCAGAGTGGAGGTTTGGGGTTGGCTAAGGGTTTCGTGGCTAGGCTTTCGGGTTCACTGTGTCCGCGTTCCCTGATTCCTGATTGAGGTTGTTAATTGTCGAGCTCTGTTGAAAGGATTGAGCAGAAATACTGAGTGGGGTGTTAAGGCCGCTTGTAAAATTGGTTCTTCCATTTGATGACCATTGACATGGAAATTTCCGTAGCTTCATGTGCATGGCTGCACTTGAAGGCAAATCGTCCTAAACCCTAAATCCTAAACCATAGCTGATTTTCTCCCTTGCACATCATGCAGACAGAAAAGTCCGAGGGGTTTAACAAAAAACATAACTGAGGCAGCCAAGCAATTTCGCTGGTTGCAGCTTCCTGCGCAGTGGGTGGCGTTCCAGAGGCCTGGAGTTGAGCGTAGTCGACGCATAGGGTTCCTTAAAGGGGGTCCAAGGCTAAAACTGAACCCACAAGCTACCCAGGCCTCAAGCTATTCCCGCCTGGACTACCTGAACGGCTGCAGAGTTTATATGTACTATATTCTAAACTCATGGGGCTTATACAGGGGTTATTAAGGGGAATACTAGAAGTGTAGACTATGGCTCATACGGGCCCCACCAACATCCGCACACCCCATACCTAAACGGAGAGTACCGAGGGAGCGCATGTGAGGGCCCATTGTGCTGCTTGTTGGGGGCCCTAGCCCCTAAACCCTGGACCTACAACCCTAAACCCCAAGCCCTAAAGCTGTAAAACCCTCAACCCTAAACCCTCAACCCTGACCCCTAAACCCTAAACCTTTGAAGGATGTCATGGCTGAAACCTGCGTGGCTTGGTTGGATTCCGGCTGCCAACCCGGGATGATAGGATCCCAGCTGCCTGGCTGCCTAAGGGGTTTAGGTTTCAGGGGTTTTAGGGTTTAGGTTTTAGCGTTTAGGGTTTAGGTTTTAGGGGGTTTAGGGTTTAAGGGGGCTGGCGCCATCGGCGCATAGATATTCAGCCCTGCGCGATAGACCTCGTAAGCCCTATTACTATCATTAACGCTCTTAGTACCTTTATGACAGCAATTATTAACATTTCCATTTGTCATAGTAATATTTTCATTATTACTACCGCTATCCCTATTCGTGTTACTGCTATTACAGTCATTTTTATGATTCCTATTGTTCTTATTATTACGATTGCTGTTTTTCTTGTATTCGTGTCATTCTTACTATTATTAGTACGATTTAGGTGGACCCCCCACCCCGTAATAGTGACTATAGAGGATAATAGGGATCATATTAGGGTCCTCTGATATTCCTATTATACCACTATGACAGGGTGGGCCCTCCCAAATTATGATTATGATTGTTATTCTGAACCCCTTTCTTTCAACCCAGGCTCGCGCAGACATCCCTGAGACTCTGGGTACGGGCCTAGGCTTTTTCAGCCGTGAACTCCCCAGGGTTTTGGGTGTAGAGTTTGGGGTGTAGGTTTCAGGGTGAAGGGTTTGGGGCTGAGGGTTTGGGGTTTAGAGTTTAGGGTGTGGGATTTGGGGTTAAGTCAGGGCTCCCTTCTTGGCAGTCCCCACACCCAAAACACCAAACCCAAAATGAGACATGATCGTATTTGGCGTTTACATTGCCTCCCCCCATTTATGGCTCCCTAAACCCTAAACCCTATATGTCAGTTTCCATTTTCTCTTCCATTATCCCTATAGAACCTCAATATATACCCTATAATCCCTGTATATACCCTATATAATCCCTGTAGTTTCCATTTTCTTTTCCATTATCCCTGTATAATCCCTTACCAGGAACGAGACGGAGTTCGGGATCAAGGCCCTGCACTGCCTTTTTGGTCTAGGATTTTGGGGTAAGGAGTCCCTTCAATGGGGTGATAGCTGTTGTACAGGGACATATGGGTTAAAGTTTAGGGATGAGGGTTTCCCAGGGAATGGGGTCTCTTTGAGGGCCTTATAGCCGGGATTAGATTAGGCTATGTAATAGAACCACTTTTTTTTGTGTCAGCTTTGCAACATGCTTGAAACGTGGCTTTCAGTTCAGAACAAGACCTAGGACCCTGGATCGAGGAACTCCATTACTTCGAGGTACATAGGTGGTCTCCAATGATCGTATGGCTCCAATCGCATGTGGGCCCTCACGCACCAAGACCTCCACATCCTTCCCTGCGACACCGAAATGCAGGTCTGACACAGCTGCGAAAGGCCAGCCTCAGTTTCGTTTTCGATTTGCAGCGCGAGCTTCTTTCAGTATAGTGGCAGTCATATTTGCAGGGCTCCCAGGTTTCCAGAAGATGGACGTGAAGCATCGGCATATCCATGCAGTAGTTGTAAGAGAGGTGAGAGTCGTGGAAGCTGTGTTCGCTAAGGTCGCTTGCCCTCGGTGTTCCCTTGACATGCCCAAGATCCCAAGATCCCTTGGGGCAGAGGACATTCCCTTGAATACTAGGATAGGGGATTTAGGGTCAAGTTTTCTTCGTGCAGTCCTTCCAGTAGCCTTAACCTGAAAGTCACTGGCTATTGGGCTGTTGGGGGTCTTGCCTCAGGTGCGCTTCTATTTGGAAGCTCAGTTGGACAAGGCGCACATACGGGGGTTTCCAAAGTTTGGGTGCCACGTGCATGTTAGGCCCCAAATCTGGCCATACTTTTTAATACCTAGCCATCTTTCATTCGTGTTGTATGGTTGCAGTCGTAGTCTGTGTCAGAATTCATCATGAGCAGCGCTCTTATGCTTCATTGCATTGTCTATTGCGCTCCACTGCAGTCATCCTGCAGGTGGTTTGGGGAAGTCATAAGCCAAGAAACATGAGACCACGTGGAAAGAAAGGATGCTCAGGCCTAAACCCTAAACCCTAAACCCCTAAATCCCAAACCCTAAACCCCTAAACCTTAAACCCTAAACCCTAAACCACCAGACTCCCTGAGGCATCCCAAGCTCGACATGACGACACAACATTCTCGCGCAAGATTTGGGTAAAACTTGAACCCGGAGCCCTAAACCCCACACCCCAACCTCAAAGGGGATGTCACACTTTGAAATGGTAGTTTCCCGAAATAGGGGGACCCAAATATCGACCCCGAATACTATAAGCCTTATTATTCGGAACCCCAACAACATGCCCCTAATTTTGGGAAAGCCCCAATCTTGCCTTTCTCCGCCTTTTTTTGGTCGGGCGGATCCCATCCCAATGAGTAGCCTGTACCTGCAGAGGCTTCTCTTGAAGCCTTGAAGCTGCTCCTGGTTTAGGGTTTACGTAAATGAATCATAATTTACACCCCTTACAGGGGGGTTATATAGGGACTATATAACACAGGGTTTAGGGTTTAGATGGGGGATTCTATCTTGGAGTATACCAGGAGTTCAGACTATGGCTCGAATTCCTGGAATCCAAGCCCAACAGACGGTGGTATTTCTGTATTCCCCTATGCAAGCCCTTCAAAGCCTGCGATAGACTGAAAGACCCCTAAACCCTAAACTTAAATCCCAAGCCCAAAAGGATCCCTAAACCCTAAACCCTGAAACCCCTAGATTGAGAATCCCTGAGATATCTGCAGGCGACGGAAGTCCACAGCGATGCGGTTGCTAGCCTCCGTGGTGCCACGCAAGGCCACACAGTTCAGTGTTTGGGGTTGAAAGTTTAGGCTTTAGGCTGCAACCTCTAACCCTTTGGGGGTGTTATATATATATATATCTACGTGGGCATAGTCTTAGTATCGTCCAAAGGTTTTGGGGGCCAGGAAGCCCAGCCGCTGGGTTTGAGGCTTTTTAGGGTGTGTAAGCGGAAAAACTACTCGGCCCCAATAGTCAACTTCTGCCCACCCATACCACTGAGCATAGTCACTTTAAGACTACCTCTGGTGGCATGACCTTAAGGGCTGTGCACATCACTCTTCACAGAGGGGTTAGGGTTTAAGGTTTTGGGGTTTAGGCTTTGGGGTTCGGGATTCGGGTTTCGGGCTTGGATGTGGTGGTTCAGCTTGTGGAGCTCTACACTCAAACTCCGTTACTCGTACTTACTGGGGGTTAGTAGGGGATGAAGGAACATAATCCCTGATAATTGTTCCCTTATGCCCTCATTACTACGTACCACTCCGCAATAACTTTCTAGTCCCCCGTAAGTAGATAGAATATGGCTTTGGGTATATTATAATAAGATCCCCATATACCCCATATTCTATCTACTTAAGGGGGACAATAATGTCAGGCTTTGCAGTGGGCTACAAAGGACTTGGAGCTAAACCCTAAACCCCTAACCCTAGACCCTAAACCGCCTACTTCATGGCGGGCAGCCATTTGGCTGATGTTGTCCTGCGTCCTCACACGCCGCTTGAGCTACGGTAGAAGGGTAAATATACTAATTTACTGGTTCTTCGTAGGGAATGTGGGAATACTGGTTTCGGCATTATATAGGGATTATACTAGAGAACAAGGGAACATAGGAGTACAAACACCCGGTAAGATACCGTGACTCACGCATGGTTTTCCGCATCCAACGTTGGTCGCTCTCGTTTGCCCTAGTGTCAAAGCGCAACATGCTTCTCGGTGTGCCAGCCAGATTGTCATGCGCCACCCCTTGATTGAGGGCTTCTGATTTTGGTGAAGCGAGTCTTTTTGATGTTGATTCGGCTCCTTGCCCGTTCTCCTGAAGTCATGCAGCACTCTACCTTGTGTTGCTGTGATTGCTCTGATCTGGACTGTTACCTGTCAATTTCGTAGAGGTAGAGGTACTCTCACCTGGATGATTACCTTTATGCATTAAAATGAAACTTGGTCATCATGCCTAAACCTTAAATCCTAAGCTCTACTCCCGAAACCCTGAATCCTAAACCTTAACTCCTAAATCCCAAGCCCTCAACCCTAAACCCTAAATCCTAACCCGTGAACCCTGAATCCAAAACCCTAAAGCGTGTGGCTATCTTGGCTTTCCAGGATGAGGCCTTTTTTTTGCCCTGGGAGGAAGGGGGCGGGAGCAATATTGCCAGTGACACTGGTGGTGCAGGGAAGTTCAAATATGGGTTATATAGGGATAATGGAAAGGAAAATGCAAACTACTATTTAGGATTCAGGTTTTAGGGCTTGGGGTTTCTCAAAGTTGGGGGTTCCTTCTATGGGGGTATATAGGGAAATAGGAAACTACCATGTAGGGTTTAGGGTTTCCCAGACTTGGGAGTACCTTCTTGGGGGTACCCATTATAAGGAGTATATGAGGTTTATGGGGATTCATATTCAGGTCCCCCTACTCAGAGAAACTACCATATGAATAGAGGCAATGTAGTTGCACGCGCCAGCCCACGTCCGCAACGGCACCTAGCTCGCAGAGTAGTCCATCAAGCAAGGAGATGGGGAGGAAGCGGCCATATTCTACCCCAATATAACCCCAATATAATCCCAATACAGTCCCAATATAGTCCCAATATAGTCCCAATAGGGTTTAGGGTTTAGGGCCGTTTGTTCCAGCTGCCTGTGGGAGGGAGGCTGAGGCAAATTACCTGCAACCAGTACAGCAACTTTGTGGCCCTATCAATGTTCACCTTGCAGCTGCTACATTCCATACGCTGTCAGCACTGCAACCCATGATAGACCTGAACCCCAGCAAAATACGATAGTCCTTATTGTGGGTACTCCCCAAGTCAAGAGGGTAGCTCTAAGTTTTGTCAGCCCTTGTTCCTAAGCCCTACTGAACCCAAGTCCCGTCTAAACCCCAAATCGAGAAGGCGTGGCACTCTTGCTTGACACCATTGACGGCAAGCCCCCATCGTTGTCTGAGCTTTCCAGAGCCAAGGAGGTACCCCCTATCCGCATTGGGATTATCTGGGGATAATGGAAAACAAAATGGAAATTACTACTATATATAGGGTTATATAGGGATTATATTGGGATGATGGAAAAGAAAATGGAAACTACTTTCTTGGATTGTTGAAGGCTTCGGCTGTAGGATTCGCTGTGTAGGGTTTTGGGTGGAGTGCTTGAGGTCTAGGATTCTCAGCTGAAGGTTAAGGGGTTGGGTCAGGGGTTTAGTATTTAGGGTTTGGGGTTGCGTTGTAGTTGGCTCTAGACTCTAGGGCTTCGGTATGATCACTGCCAAAGAAGCAAGTGTAGCCATCATTTTGAGAGCAACCGGCGAAAGGGGCTGTGATTCGCATGGTGCAGCAGCAGCAGCAGCAGCAGCAACAGCAGAGGCGGCGGCAGCAACAGCAGTGGTAACAATGAAAAAGAATGCGTCTCAACCCTAAACCCTAAACCGTTCTAGGTCTTTTGTCATGCTCCTGCTGACCCAGGGCTTCTTTCATTGTTGGCTACGATGGGGTGGTTTCAAGCTGCTTTTGTTTTTGTTCACGGGTGCTTTGGTCAGCGTATATGGGGTTCCCGGCCCGAGAATTACCGGCAAGCATATGTCCGGGGTGTCCATGTGACGGGATGACGATGAATATCATCAATCCTGCGCTACATGAGAACTCTCGTCTTCGGTACCTCATGGAGTTCAGTCAGGCGTGATGGCCGACGGGCCTGTACATGGGATTCTGGGACTCTCGGGTCAGAGTGTATGGTAGTTTCTCAAGCTGGGCCACACCTCTCCCCTCCCCCTCTTACAAACAAATGATATGGTCGTCCTTTTCACAGCCCAAAAGAGGACCCAGTGGCCCTTGAAAGGCCGCAGTGCTTCTCATTTTTGACATTTGCAGGCAATCTTGGCGAACTTGGGCGGCAAAGGCGGGACACCATCCTTGGGAGTCACAAGCTAGATTCCGTAGTTTCCTAACAAGGAGACCCCAAGAGAGACACCTAAATACTGTAGTGCGTATCGGAACGACCCCAGAAGAGTATCCCTAACTTTGGGAACCCCATTTTCAGGAGCTGCCTGGAGACCCTACTTTGGCTTATTTGCCCGGCGTTAGCAGGGAATAAGGGAAGCTGCTATGCAGGGATTATATAGGGATAATGAAAATATGGAAACTACTGTTTATAATGGGTATATGTAAGTTGGCTGCATGTCTAGAAACAGGTCGGCGCAGCGTGTGCAAGCCTTCTGCATGCACAACTTTTCGGTGACTTTCAGCTCGTTGCCCTAAACCCACAACATAATCATTGCCACGCATTAATCATTGGGTGTCAGTAGGTTTATTCCCTCTTGACCCCATCAGGTTGTTTGAGAGCCTCGCCGCAACTTCCATACATCCTACTATGACCCCAGTAGCCTGCATATCCTTCCTACAATCCCTAAAACCGAGCTCTAAACCCTTATATACCCTTATTCCCTACTATCACCCCAATATGTACGTATACATATATATATACATATGTATATAAACATGGATAGGTAGATATTGATATATACGCCATTATAAAGTAGTAGCCTCCATGTTCTTTTCCATGATCCCTACGTAATCCCTCCAATATATACATATATATATATATACGTATCCCTAAACTTCACCCGAAGTTCGAAACCCAAAAGTAAGCACAGGATTGGCAGCTCTGGAAGATGCGGTCGCGCTGTCATGGAAAAACGTTTTGTCCTCAGCTTCTTGGGGCGTTTATCCGGATTTGGTGGGTTTAGAGACTAGGGGTTTTCGGAGCTTCGCAAAGTGGCTAGTTACTATAATCTTCTAGGTTTTCAATACCCTAAACCCTAACGCCTAATTTTTCAAGAATATGCGGACCCGTCGTTCATAGTCCCCTCCCCCTCTCTCAAGGTACACGTCTTTTTAGGACGTAGACAGCAAGCTGTAAAGCCTGAGCTCCAAGTCCTGAACCCTCAATCTCCAAAATCCTAAACGCCAAGCCTTTCCTAAACCTTAAGCCCTCATCCCTAAACCGTAAACCCAAACCTTCAGTCAATCCCAAGCCTAATGGTTGACGCCAAAACCCCGCATTGCCCTCACTTATTTCTTGCTTGGGAACTATGCTTGTAAGGTATCAAGCTCATGCCAGATATGACGTGTCAACAGAAGGACTTACCACCCAGACAGAAGCCTTGAACCCAGAAATCTAGGCCCCTGAAGCCTAATTACCCCAAACCCACAAGCCCCTGAACCCTCAACCCTACAACCCTAAACCCTAAAATCCTAAATCCTTAAAACCTTAACCCTAAACCCCTAAGCCCCTAAACTCCTAAACTCAAGGCCATGCCTGGCTTGAAGCCGGATGTGGCTGCGCTGCACTTCGACCAGTGGTGGAAGGGTTTGGGCCTCAGAAACCCAAGATATGCATGGATCAAGTGGGTTTAGGGTGTAGGGTTTGGGTGTAGGGCTTGGGTTTATATAGGGCTTTAGTGCTCAGGGCCTAGGATTTTGGATCTAATGTATAAGCTAAGGGATTATAGGAGTAAATAGGCCCCCTTTAAAAGCGTTGTATAGGGATTCCTTAGGGGCAAGAAAGACTTCAATGGTGCAGAAACAACTGGAAAAGAAACTGGCAAATGAAGTGGAAACTGGGGTTATCTAGGGGTTGCATACGGATGATTACCAGCACGGTTCGGAATTCCTTGTAGAATTATGGTATAGGGTACCTCGAATGGACCTCAACATCATGTTGGTAAGTGGTCTTTTCCCTAGATAAGGGGAGCCCAATATAGACCCCCAAATGCTATGATCCTTACTATGGGGACGCCCAAAAAGGTGGCTCTAATTTTGGGAAACCCCCAAGTATTTAGGCCCGTGTAGTGCCAGCTTCTGAAGCTTCTGAAGTCATGTAGACGCTGGAAGAAGGAGGACCAGTATTCCTCCCCTAGAAGGTTCGTATAGGGTTTAGGGTTTAAGGTTTAGGGTTGTTATTTGTAGAATATACGTCAAAAACCTAGACCATAAGCCCTAAAACGTAAACCTCGTGGTTTGGGCCCTTGCATTAGCCGTTCCTGAGCCAACTGCGTGGTGACGTCTGCTGTGGTGGAAGTCTGAAACCAAAACGGCCATTGTGCTGGTCATCAGCTAGGGCTTAGGCCCTGTAAAGACAAAAAAGACCCCTTCAAAAGGTGATTACATATTGCTGATGAAGGAAATTGTTACACCACTCGGGCTAGCTAACCGATGGGACTTCCTAGCAGTCCTCGCAATTATGGACTAAGGGCGGTGCAAAACTTCCTCCATCAACAGTAGAGTGCTATCTTAGTTTGCAGGAAGATATGTTAACCTTCAGCCCAAAACCCTATAAACCCTAGACCTTAAACCCCTAAACCTTTAACCCCTAAACCCTAAACCTTGTCACAAGGCTACGAGAGCCGGCAAGAACTCGTTGCTCAAGTTGCAAGCTCTGGTCTGCAGGAAGCAAAGTGCTACTGGGTTGGGATTTAGGGTTTAAGGTCCAGGGTTTAGGGTCTAGGGTTTAGGGTTTTGGGTGGGGTCTTCAGTGGATTGTGGTATGTGACAGGGACCCTTAAAATTTGAATAGAACCAACAAAGACCTTGAAAGTCCCATGGTGAGGATCCTATCAAGAGCTGTATGAGCCATAGTCTAAACCCCTAGTGTCCCCTCAATAACCCCTATATACTCCCCTAGAATACCCTCCGTTTTGAGGAGTTTAGACTATAGTACATACGACAGCCACTCACTCCCAGTTGAAGCAAGGATTTTCAGGTAGATCTGTCAGATCTACCATTACCTTGGGAGCGCTCAGGTTCTGGAGAAGTACAGGGACATAATTCTACTCAGATACTGTTGATACAAAAGCTCTGCATGACCTGAGTGGATGAGAGCTCGTTAAACATCCAAGGCATGAGGTATGCAGGGTCATGCAGGATGTCATCTAGCGCGCATGGTTATTGGTTCGGTGCGGTTTGCACAAGGCATCTCGTCATCTCAATAGGGAGAACCGAGACGGCCTCTTGGAATCCAGATTTCAATTTCCAGGAGGCAGGAACCTGGGGACTGACCGCCAAAATCCTGACAATGTCCTATATGTAGTCCCCCTTAAGAGGAGGCATATGGGGTCTTATTAGAATATACCCAAAGCCATATTCTATGTACGTAAGTAAGAGGGACTATAAGCCTATCCCTCCTGGATTTGCGAGGAGCTATCTTGGAATCTGAACTTGAAACTGCGAGCCACATTTGCGGGCAAGAAGCGGCTGCCTCAGGTTGGTTATGGAATTCATGCAGCCCTAAAGGATCCCTTCAAAAAGGACCCTGTAGAATTGTAGGTATCCATAAACCGTTGCAAACCCCAAAAGGAAGCGTCCATTAGGATTTAGGGTTTAGGTTTCAAATTGGGGGGGGTTTAGGGTTTAGGGTAGCATAGGTTAGGTTGACCCCCCACCCAGAAATAGTGACTATAGTGGATAATAGGGATTATATTAGGGTCCTCTTATACTCCTACTATACCACTATTACAGGGTGGGGGGTCCTCCTAAAGCAGAGGCATGTCTTTCCAGGTTTGATTAGGGGAGGTCACCTTCAAGCTTTGGTTGTGCCCCATTCGGATCTGAAGCTGAACCAACTGGGTTGCTGTTCAGGAACTTAAATTACAAGTTGCATATTAGGGAAACCATATGAACTACTATATATACACATACATATGCCCATTATGGGTACTTAGTTTAAGTTTCTCAACAGCAACCCATTCAATCACCCTCAGAGGCATGAGGGCGCGAATGATCTGATCAAAGGGATCGCAGGAAATCCACGAACGTACAAATTCCTTCCTAAACCCCAAATTAAAAACCTTAACCCTAAACCTCAATTTTAATAACTATACCCCAAACCCTCCTCCCCCCCCCCAGAGAAACATGGACTGCACATTTTTTTGCCGTAATCGACAAGGCAGTTGGAGTACTCATCGCCTGCTTGGCGGGTCGAGGGTGTTCAGAAAGTTCCCTGGCACTCCTGGCATGTTCATGCCAGTGAGAGACATTTTGCCTGGCCAACATGAGGACCCCAAGTAATCATATGATTGTTACAAAAAAATTGTCCACATTTTGGGATGCGGATTACAAGGTAATCGTGGTCAGAGATTGGATGTCGGAAATTTTTGGGTCCTTGTGTCCTCGCAATGCAGATGGTTTTATTTGGGGGCAGAAAGGGACCGTCATTCGGATGGCGTAGAGGTCTAGTCTAATGAATTCATTATCCGCATCATGGTCCTAGACAGCTCGCTGAATACATATGGTAAAGGCTACCTCAGCAGACTTAACATGATATTGGTAATGCTTCATCGGCTGAAGTAAATACACAAATCAAAATGGATCGCAAACGATGGTCTGACATTTGCCTGCTTCAATCCTGGAAGTTCGTCAGCAACGCCAACACCCAAAATAAGGATGTGGGGTGCTTCCAGAATTAGGAGTCCTTTTCTGGGGCACCTAAAATGGGATTACATTATATTTCGGTGTGTAGAGGGAGACCGCTTATTTTTAAAGGAATATGCTAGCAATAGAACAGACAGTCATATGCTAGTACTCAGATATTACTTCAAGCCCTAGGGTTTAAGGGTCTAGGTTTAGGGTTTCGAATTTCGGTTTATGGTTTAGGGTTCAGTCGGCCACCGGATGCCAGGTTTGTTCCAGCTGAAGTCGTGAAAGAGGCCAGCAAGAAGAATCCTGTGGGCCTGCACAGCCGGCAAGATTCACCAAGGCTTTTGGCTAGCTTAGGGATAATGGAAAATCAAATGGAAACTACAGGGATTGTATAGGGTATATATAGCGATTATAGGGTATATATTGGGGTTATATAGGGATAATGGAAAATCAAATGGAAACTACAGGGATTATAGGGGTTATGTTGGGTTTGTATTGGGTTTATGTAGGGATGCAGTTTCTGGTCTTTGGTTAGCTGGGAATGAAGGAATGGGAAAAACCATATGGAAACTACTATCATGCGTTATATAGGGGCTACTAGAAGAGTCCATTCCTTCATTCCTAGCCAACCGAATGCAAGAAGTTTGCTTCATGAAGTCGGAGTGGGGCTTAGGTTTTTAATGGACAGTTGAAGGTTTTAGGGTGGGATAGGTTCAACAAAATTGGATTTTTTGTAGGGGTAGGACTCCCTCCCTCCCTCCCCTTCAGCACCAGGGTTTAGGGTTTAGGGTTGTGGAGGGCTTGCAAAGCTTGCAAGATAAGATTCAATGGAGCAGCAGATATGTGTTGGGCACATGAGGGAATTTCTCAAATCATGTTACCTCTATGATTCCGCATAGGGTTCTAGAATCCGTGTGTTTGGGGATTATGTACAAAAAAACATATATGGATATACAGGCTTTCGGGACTCCTTACCCCAGCGGAACATCAAATGGAAAAGAACATGGACAGTGAAATGGCCACTGAGGCCGGTATACTCGCTTGCTGCTAAGGAATTTTCAAATTAAGTTACCATACTAAGGGCATATGGGGTTTAGGGTGTAGGGCGTTAAGGTTTGGGGTTACTACATTGGGGAAACCCTATGACTTATTGTTTATACCACTTTTGCTAACTAACTTAAGTTCCTCAACAGCAACCCAGCTGAGGCCAGTAGACATCGCTAGTTTCCTTCAGCGCAGCCTACTTTGAGAAGTGCCCTCAACAGGGGTCGGTTTGCAATACATTTTTAAAGTTTGTTACCCTTATTTCCTATATAATCCTTATAGAGACATAAAAATTGGATTCTTCTGCAGCCCTCGAACCAACCCTAGTAAACCCTGAGACCTAAACCGCGTGGTCCTTGGGCGAATGACCCCTGTAAGCCGTCCCTGGTGATCCTCACACGTCTTATGTGTTCTTAAGACCTCCGGAGAAAGATTCAATGGCGAAACATGCCTATCCTATTTCGTGAAGTCCCTGGAATTACCCCTGGACCCTAAATCCTACACCCAAACCTTTGCATCGCCATGTTGGGTTTGGTGATTTAGTCGGGGGAATCCCAAGTTGTAACCAGCTAACATTCTGTAGGGTTTAGGGTTTAGGGGTTAAAGTTTAGGGTTCAGGGTCTAGGGTTTCGGATAATCCCTTGTCATTACTAGTATAGACAACGCTCATGTTTTGAATATGCCTACCTTTGACGTGAATTTTCCATTATTGGGTTGATAAACCTCAAAGCCTACATATTCCTGTCAGCGTCCTACATTCTCTTTGCATACCGTTTCTATACAATGAATTGGAAACCTATACTCTCTCTATACCGTCTATACCCCTATGTCTTTTGAAGCCAGGAAGAAGGATCGAAAAAGGCTTCCAGGCCTTTGCTCCTGCTTTCGTGGTTCAGGGTTCAGGAGTTACGGGCTCCTCTTTGGGGAAATATTGAACAGTCAAAGCCAATGGCTAAAACCTAAAGCCCCTAAATGCCAAACCCAAAACATATTGAGGCCTATAAATATCAAAGACCATGGATTTATATTCTTTCTTGGGATTGTTAGAATAAAGCAGAATCTCAGAAAGTTGTATCATGATTTTCAACAATGATGGTGTGTGTGAACTTCTGAAGAAGGGATAACTTGAGGAATCCTACCGGCATGCGTGGGGACTAAGGGTACGGTAGGAGCCCTTCTGAAGGATTGTGAGGTTTAGTTGAACATTTATAGTCCTTATTATTGGGACCCCCAAAAGGGTACCCCTAATTTTGGGAAACTCCCATACTAACGTTTAGGATGTAAAGATCCAAACGCAGTGTACGTTCCTGCTCCAGCGTCTGCACATGTTGGCAGAAGAGTGGGACTGCATTTCGGCTTGCCATGAACAAGTGGTTGCTCCTCTGGCATGGTGGATAACATAGCAAGCCACATGTGTGCAACTTGGATTGCGCAAGGGCTTAGGGGTAGGTGGGCTCTTGTCAAACTGGCGAATTTCTGTTGTGCCGTACTTCATGTCATAAGTTGCCAACCGGAGAAACCGCACACGTGTGTTTTTCTGCTGGCCCTAAGCCCTGAATACCTTCACTCCAGAACCAAACCCCTCAAAACAAGTGTTACATCCTTCCGAGTAAGCCCCTAACCCTAAACCTTAAACCTGCTTGCATGTACTTGCCACAGGCTTCATTGGGTCCAAGACAGCACATCAGGGGGCGCAGGAGCCTTCGTGTTGATGCGGTTCTTGTATACTATTACTATATTAGTATGACTATTATTAAATTTATGAGTCCTGTATACGACTTTAGGCCAATGCTCTGATCCTGGGTGATGGGCCATTGCTCGTTGCTATGTGTTTCAGTCAAGTTGGTTGATTATTTTTGGGGGGCGTAAGAGGCTGAAAGGGTCGGAAACTATGCACTGTCAACTTCGTGCAAAAATGGCGTGATTCGTGAGATCATTGAAAGTCTTGCGGTTGATACTACGAATCCTGGTTGACCCCAATTATTTCATACCGTGTGAATTAATAATTAATGTAGATTCCTGATTAGTCTGGTAGACTGCTCAAACAAAAAGGCATCCGCATTTACCAGGGCGGACGGCCCCACACAAGTTTGACTCGTAGGTAGAAGCTACCATCAATCGGACGAGGGCCTCTTGCTCAGGTAGGAGGACTACTTGGAGGGTCATGGGGACGTAGTAAGTAGGTTAATAACCCCTATAAGCCATATAATAACCCCAATTATCCCCATTACTAACCCACTTACTAAGTCCCCATGACCCTAAACCCTAAACCCTAAATACTATAGTAGTTTCCATTTTCTTTTCCATTAGTACTAATTCTCCCCATTATTGACCCAACTAAGGTCCACGTAGGATCTTTTGGTAGCGGCAGTAGTTCCTGGGATGCATCGGGATGAGCGATGAGACCTTGCACATGTCTTTAAGCGCCGTTTGTGACCTATTGCTACTATTCCTTCTGCTATTACTACTACTCTCCCTGCCGCAAGTTCTGTTGCGGTTACTCATTTCTATTTCCATTACAGATATATACTACTACTCGTAGTAGGCCTGCTGCTGCTGTTGCTTTGCACATTGCAATTACCATACCATGATTTTGCCGCAGGAAAAGAGCGGTGGTCGCTGCATGTACTGCGCCGGCACCTGGAAGTTGCACGCGCCACTTGCGCTTGATTGGAGAGCAAGCTGTGGAACATACTGGCTTGGGCATGCGCCAGATTCGAGTTTGTGTGCACATCCACCAAGGTCTCCCTAGTACAGGGACCTTGCAAATCCCGGATTGAAGGGAATTGCTCAATGTGTTGCCCTTCAAGTGTTTTAGAGCCGTTGCCACATTTTGCTAGCATATGGTGGATTGCTTGGTGCACTTAGAGTGACTAGTATTATTACTCTTACTGTTACCATTACTATTACTACTACATTTACCATCGCTATTACTATTCTGTCTAGTACTATTATTGCTAGGTTACGTTTTGGCACATTTCACAAGAAGAACTACGTAGCAGGTCTGCGTTTTGCTAGATTTCACCCGACGAACTACACAAAAGGATTGCGTTTTGCTACATTTTGCAAGAGGGGCTACGTAAGAGGAAATGGCTTCGCAGCTATCATTCCCATCATTATTAATAAGATCTTTGTTATACTCTACTATTCCTATTATGGCTGCTATTGCTATTATTGTTATTATTTTGATTACCGCTGTTACCGTTACTATTAGCATCATTGTGATTACTAGTTTTATTCTTACTACCTCTATTATCCTTTCAATGTTAGTATTATGCTTATGAGTATTACTTTTTTCACCTTCATCACAGTTAATATTAGAACCCTTATTCGTATTATCATAACTTTTTTTTACTTAATACTACTAGAGATGTGACTGTTGCGGGGCCATACTTTTGACATGTTGGCAGGGCTGATGCCAAGGAGCAGGCCTATCATGATTGTGCACATTCCTTACAATTGCGTATCTCATTGTCACTGCTTCTTGTAATTGCTACATGTGTTTCAAATATAGAATAAACAATGAGTCTGAAATATTGGGCTTCTGTTCTCATCATTTTTTTTTGTTTTTCCCTGGATTTGTTTCTGAGTATTTCCCTAACTTGGTTTTGGGCTCCAGTCTAAGACTCCTTCCATGAAAGAGTGAAATGATGCATTACACGACCATATTCTGTGAAATGTGCGAAAACGCAACGGTAGAGTTCGCCCTCCGAAGCTCTTACTATTATCATTGCCCTTACTCTATTTCGTTTACTCTGACTATTTCTACTTTGCTAAGGAAGCATTTCTGGCCCACCAATCTGGGCGGCACGGACAGATTCAGTGGGTCACATGCGGAAGTTTGACTATGTGAGCTATCGTCTAAACTCCAAAAGGAGGGGTTTTTGTAGGGGAGGATTATAGGGGTTATCAAGGGGGATACTAGGAGTTTAGAACCCTAAACCCTAAACCTTATGCCTTATATAACAGTGTTATCAGGGGGATAGGAGAAGTTTAGACAGGATCGAGGTTGTTTCTTTGTGAATGTCTCTGGGGCTCCTTAGGAATTTTGGGTGAGTTTATCTATGAAGTGTTCTGTTCTGGGCCCATAGTAAACCCTGTCTTGCACCCCATGTTGAAGTCATCCCAAGCTTTGATTTGTTTGAAGGCGCTAAATCGTCGACAAAGACTCATGCCAGGTCAGCCGAGCTGTGCCCAATAAGTTATGAGTCATGAGCCTCCAACAGCATCTTGAGGTACACATATTGGGGGTAGAGCGCTGCTTTAGGTGCATGCTTTAGGTGCATGATGGGGATGACAGCGGATGGAAGGATCTAGGGATATAGTAGGTCTTTATGATCTCGTGCTTTGTTGTGGTAGAGCTAGTGGCAAACAGCAAAACTCCCCAAGACAGTCCCTGCCTAATGACGGCAGCGCAAAGGTATCAAACCCCAAAATTCAATTCCTCAATTCAAGATCCCAAATCGGTGACCCAGGAAAAGCAGGTGCTGTATACTAGGGGTTCCCTACAAAGCCGATTTTGGATGAATTGCTTGTGCATTTCCATAAATAGGGGATCCAAATATGAAGCCCACTACTGGAATCGGTGTTTTCAGGACACCCAAACCGTGATCCCAATATTCCGAAAATTTTCAACCTTTCGTGCAGGACTTTGTCTCCAACGTCTCCTGTTGTTGCGAGCTTTGCTCAGACATGCAGGATGCCCTCGGCTCCCAAAGGCCTGGTTTGGGGGGCTACAGGTTTGTACAGAGTTAGGGTTTGGGGTGTAGGGCTCAGGGTAACATTGAGTTGTAGCGGCTTACATAGGGCTACGCAAAGTCACAAAGCGCAGGAGTTTTGTGGCTGAATGGAGCTTTGGATTTTTTGGGCTCAGTTTTTGTTTTGCCCCTTCGGTTCAAGGGCTTAGGGTCGTTGGAAGATTAGGTTCTTCTTCTTCCTTACGGTGCGGTATGAAGAGGTGCAACACCTTGTTTAGCGAAGCATCCCAGTCCCAAGCGCACGCCGAAGATGTGCTGTTTATGCGCGCCTGGTGTAAGGCAAGACTGACCCGGGTGAATGTATAGTCCCCCTTAAGTAGATAGAATGTGGGGTATATGGGGATCTCAATATTATATACCCAAAGCCATATTCTATCTACTTAAGGGGGACTGTAGGCCTTAAACCTATAAAGCCTAAACTTATCAACCGTAAACCGAAAACTCGCCATGTCCAGGTGGGGCGAGGTGCTTGCTGCAAAGCCAGAGGAAGCTGCTGAGGTGCCCCAGACCGGCTGAATCGCAGAGGTTTCGTCGTGGGGTAATATCAGGGTTCTACTGGGGTTATATTGGGATTATGGAAAATAAGATGGAAACTACTATTTAGGGTTTAGGGTTCGGGGTTTAGTGTTGAGGACCGTGGAAATAGCAAGGAGTGACGAGGACAACAGAGGGTTCCTAGTAAGAGGCTTACACCCTAAACCCAAATCCCTAAAGCTTAAAACTCTAAACCCACAGCCCTGAACCCGCATGGGGGTTTCTCAAGAACAGGTTCCCCTTTCTACCGTTGATAGAATACCGAATAGGGTTTAGGGTCTACGGTTTAGGGTTCAGGGTTTAGGAACCGCAAACATGATATGGAACCCCAAAGTTTAAATTGCCACTTTTTCCAATGACTGTCTGCTTTTCAGGGTCCTTCTTGAGGTTCCATGTTCATTTGGGACCCGTACCGTTAAGACACGCTGAGCTGGTGGTTAGTAGCGAGTGGAGGAATGAATCAGTAGCAAGCAGCAAGTTTTTTTGGGTAAAGCATGATTGACGATACGGTTGATCAAGCCTACCTGCAAGCTCACACAAATTTAGGCTAGGACACATGGTGGGTTGGAAGAGGTAGGCATCTTCTTTTCATACTGAACGTCAGAAGCCCAACATGAGGGCCCAAGGAGTTTGGGCATTCTGCAATAGGTTGGCATTTATCTTGCAGCGGGTGGGAAATTGCGACTGGTGTATGAGCGTGGCCTGTGAAGCCAGGTATGGTGGGAGGCGCAGAAGAAAGCCAGCATGTCGCAGCCTCAACGTGCAGGGAAGCCAACATGCGACCTGCCGCTGTCATTGACGCGTTGCCCATTCCCGCAGCGTGTTAAACTGCTTGAGGTGCCATGCCTGACACCCCCAACCCTAAATCCTGCCAAGGCAAGCTGTGGGTTTCCTCGAGCAGAATGCTGAGACGTAAATTGAGCTGTGCAGGGGTGGGTGATGCTGCGGCGTCAGGACCTGTGGTTTGCCGTTCATTATCTGGACTACTACGGGAAACCATGTGGTCGAAAGTGACTTCAGCCAGCAAGACCCAATAATGTACAGTTCTCGCGGATCCATGCATCAAGGAGCGTATGCAAGCAGAGGCCGTGGACAACTAAAAGAAATGGAGTCATGCAAGGGATGCGCCTGCACAGATTTCAATGTCAGGGATGGTGCCAGTTTCTGTGTCGTACGCTCTTATCAAGCTTCTGCCGCGAAAGGCGCTAGAGATCTCTTGCTATCTTCAAGAAGCAGTCGCCATTTTTTTCTTCAGACGGTTGCCAAAGAGTTATGACGTGTACGGTCTAAGGCCGATCCTTAGCATTTCCTGAACTCCCCGCCTCGCCACGCCTAGACTCTGCACGTAGCGGCCCTAAGAGGAAGCCTGAAGCCAAAAGTTAGCCGCCTGCAAGTCGATACCAACCATTTTTTTGAATACCTATATTATAGGGATATTGAACCTTATTTAAGGATATATAGGGAGGTATTACTCAAATTATGGTTTAGGTATTATAGGGGTGTATGTGACTCCAAATATTGGAGAACCACATGGACCAGAACGTGTAAGGTGAAATGGAAGATGGGTTTATGTGGGGGGTCGAACTAACACTGTAGATTTTCTTCACGGCAGCCATGGCGAACTTCATGGATGAGTTGGCCACGGGCTCTCGCGCGGCGCCCGATCATCATGGCAAGCACGTCCTAAGATCCCCACACCCCCCATCCCCCCAAACCCTAAAGGTTTCGGGTTCAGGGTTTAGGGCCTAAACCCTGAGCCCGGAACCCTAAGACCCGGAAAGATCCCAAATCTTCACTGTGAGGGGGGTATATACCCTCGGGACCTTTAGGGATACATAGGGACCACATAGGGTTCTGGGGGTCCCTAGTAGGAATTATATAGGTTTCAACCCCTGACCACAGTTTGTCACCAAATCTTGGATGACTACCTACAAGATCAAGGCTTACAGTATTCAGAGTGGAGAGCCTCCGGCAATCACCGATACCCCAAACCTTTATCGTCCCCCTTAAGTAGATAGAATATGGCTTCGGGTACTATTATAAGAAGATCCCCCATATACCCCATATTCTATCTACTACGGGGGACTATCACCCTAAACCCTTAAACCGCCCAGGCAAAACATGGAAAGATTTGTGCAAAAAGGAGACGCCCGTAGTGGGGACTGATGCCCTGCTGCAGGGCATTTGGAGGCACGTCAGGGTGCATGGAAGAAATAGGGGTTCCCTAGAATTAGGGGTACCCCCTCTGGGGATCCCAATAATAAGGACTACAGTATTTTGGGGTCTTACATGGGGATGGAAGAAATCTTGCACCACTTGCTAACCTCCACAAAACTGGTACTTCCTAGAAAATATTGGTCATGCTATGAAAGGTGGTGCAATATTTCCTCCATCCACGCATTTGACTCTTGAGATCCCTCCAAAGTCGTGTTCAAATGATTCCTGTTGTGGGTCGGGCTGCTGCATGCAGTACACCCCGAAGTTTCCCTAAGTCCGCCTCAGCCCCGAACCCGGATTGTTCGAGAACGAGTATATAGCAGTAGCTCCCAAGCCTAGTTATCAAGAACTTACGGTTGATACTAAAAATTCTCCAGGACCTTGAGCGTTCTAGTACACTAGGTCATGCAGGACTTGGGAAATCAACAGCGGTATCGTAGTAGGCACACAAGGGCCACATTTTGGCATGCGCACTGCGCACGCTGAAAGTCGGGTCACAGGTAGGCAAGAATCTCGAGCCCTTCTGCGTAAGCCTTGGAAAACCACCCTTCTAAACTTAGTAGTCCTCGGAATGAGGAATTGTTATTGGTCATACTATAGGGGCGGTTCGAGGAATCCATCCATTCAATCCAAACCAAGCATGAAGCTGCACCAAACCTAAATCTAAACCTTCAATCCTCTGCACTCAGTAATAACCATCGTAAAGACAAAAGTCTCACCTGGCAGGGACGCGATCGTCGCTGCAGTGGCTTGCGAGAAGGCACATATCATTGGAGATTTTCTGGGGCCAGGTGGTGGTGGTGGTGGTGGTGGTGGTGGTGGTGGTGGTGGTGGTGGTGGTGGTGGTGGCGGTGGTCGTGGTGATCGTCGTCAGGGTCGTGTGGTCGGGGTCGTGATTGTGGTCGTGTGGTCGTCGTCGTCATCGTCGTCGTCGTCATCGTCGTCGTCATCGTCGTCGTTGTCGTCGTCGTCCTGGTCGTGTCGTCGTTGTGGTCCTGGTCGTGTCGTCGTTGTGGTCGTGGTCGTGTCGTCGTTGTGGTCGTGGTCGTGGTCGTTGTCGTGGTCGTGGTGGTCGTGGTAGTCGGTCGTGATTGTGGTCGTGGTCGTGGCAGTGGAAGTATTCCCCCCTAATCATCTATAGGCCATAGGTCTTTTGGGGGGAGGGTCACCGTGGTTCAAACCTATTCAGAATGGGCCCCGTCCCAAAATAGGGTGGGCATGATAGGTCCCGCGCTACATGTTAAATAGGTCCCACAATGCATGTTTTCCAGTAGAAGAGGCCTTTGGGCACATGAAGCAGGCGTCCGAATTCTACGTTTTCTCAGAAAATGTATGGTTCGGCCCCCATGAAAACCCGGCTTCAGGGTACTGTTCAGCGTTGGTATGTGTGTTATGCAAATTTGCACAGGGACAGCAGTAGGGAGGGTGGTCTGGCGAGGGTGGTCAATCCCCTTCATGAGCATGATATCCTGAAAAATACGCCCCAGACTTATTTCTGACCCCACCCGTGGGTGGGGGACCCCCCCACCCAGATAAGGGGGAGGGGAACTGGAAGTGGTAGCGGTGGCGGTGGCGGCGGGGGCGTTGCGGCGTTGGCGTTGTTTTTGTTGTTGTTGGGGGTGGTGGTGGTGGTGGTGGTGGTGGTGGTGGTGGTGGTGGTGGTGGTGGTGGTGGTCGGAGGCAGGAACAATAACAATAGTCATAGTATAAAAAATATTGCTATATACACCAAATTTCCTGGAGAGGTTGTTCGGAGGCACTCCTCGGTTGCATGTGCAAAGTTTTGTCAAGCACGAGGCCAGCGACGTATCTTCCCCCAAATTCGGAGCCAATTTTAGATCTAAACCTAAATCCTAAACCCTCAAGCCCCGAACTCCTAAACCCCTAACACTGCAAACCCTGAACCCTCCAGCCCTGACCCCAGAAGCGCTGCCAGGCAGGTCAAGCCGGGCGATTTGCTGATGGTCCTGCAGGGCAGGTGTTGGACTACCTCCTTGAGTTTGGAGCTGAGTGGGGTTTAGGGCTGAGTGGGGTTTAAGGTGTAGGGTTTAGGGGTGTAGGGTTTAGGGGTTTAGGGTTTAGGGGCTAAGGGGTGTACGGGTCTAGGGGTTAAGGTGAAGGGGGTGTGGGGGTTTGGGTTTGGGGGTTTAGGGTTTGGGGGTTTTCAGGTTTGGGGTTTCAGGTGTAGGGTTTGGGGGTTTCGGGTTTATAGAAATTGTATATGGCTTGGGTCCCAAAAAGTTTTGACCTGAGTTTTGACTGAAAGTTCCGACCTGAGTTTTGACCTGAATGTTTGGTTTTAATTTGTCCAAATTCATTTGGTGCCTTAGCTCCTCCATTTCTGGGCTGGTTTTGGGACTTTCCCAGGCCATTTCTGGGTGCTCTTCTGGGCTGGCCTATAGTTTTGACCTGAGTTTTGACCGAAAGTTTTGACCGAGAGTTTTTGGCTTTGACTTGTCCAAAGCCAGTTTGGTGCCGTGGCTCACCAGACCATTTCTTGGCTGGTCTTGGAGCTTTCCCAGACCTTTTCTGGGTGCTCCCGACCTGTGTGGGGGCTGGGCTGGTTTTGGAACTCTCCCGGACCATTTGTTGGGCTGATTTTGGAGCTCTGCCAGATATTCTGCCCGGGTTTGGGGCTCTCCGGAATGTTTGTGGGCTAGTTTTTTGGTTACCATCCCAAACCATTTCTAGGCTGGTCCTGGGGCCCAGACCATTTGGGCATGTTTGGCCTGCTTGTGGAGCTCTCCCAAACAAGTTCTGGGGTTTTGGGCGAGGGGCTCTTCCCTCTCATGTCTAGGCTGTTTTGGAAGCGTTTTGGGGTCTCCCAAAGCGTTTTTGGGTTATTTTGGGCTGTCTTGCATCCCAGGCCATTTTGGGGTACAGTAGTTTATTTCTGGCTGTTTGGCGCCTGCTTCTGGGCGGAACAGGGACTTGGAAACAGCACCAAATGGTTTACATGAAAACAACGGGCAAACAAACTTGCATGTCCGCTTGTGAAAGTATACAAGTTGTATTTGTTTTTGTCTTGAAGGTTTAGGGTTTAGGGGCTTAGAGTTTAGGGGTTTAGGGTGGCAGTTTCTACAGCACTGGGTATGATATCAGGACCCCACGATGGCCCAAGCCATGCGCGTGTTCTAGAACTCAACCCATAAGAGCTCAGAATTCTCGATCGGATATTTGGGTAGTTCCCAAAATTGGTCCAATTTTGGTACCCCTAAATATTAGGGGCCGTAATAAGTTTCATAACCAAAAGGGGCCCATACTTTAGAGAACTGCCCATTTCCAAAATCGGTGGTTCCTCCTTTGGGCTCCAAAGTACGTTCCGCACACCCCTATAGTCCCCCTTAAGTAGATAGAATATGGGGTATATGGGGATCTTATTATAATATACCCTAAAGCCATATTCTATCTACTTAAGGGGGCTGGCAATGCTGAGGCGAGGCTTCAGCAAGTTTCATGCCTCTGCGGAGAAAACTGAGGAGGCTGCACATGCCGGCCAACCTGGCAGATTTTTGGGTGCAAACATGACCGGATTGCTGTTAAAGAATTTACAAGAAGCGATGTAAAAGAAATGACTGGGTTTCCTAACTTGGTAGTTTAGGTTAAGTTCCTTAACAGCAACCCGGATTGGGAAAACTGTTGGGCGCGCGCGTGCAGGTGCGTGGAACATGTTGCGCCCGCAATGCAAGCTTGCTGCAAGAGTCAATTTGCCAGGTCCACTAAGCACTGTGTATGCAATTCCTTTGTCTATAGAATCTATACATATATAGAATCCATGTGTTGATATAGATATACACCTACATATACATGTATTCCAATATCCTCTGACGAAACCCTAGGATGAATGCCGCCAGGTCGGATTCGACCGTCAATGGCCCCATCTGGTGCAGGCGTAACTGTTTTTGCGTTCAGTGATCCAATCATACGGAGAGTTCCCAGAATTCGGGTCCCTTACTGGTACAATCTAAATATTAGGTACCGGAATATAATCTTTAACGCAAAGGGGCCCATAATTTTGAGAATAACCCATATAGCAGAGTAGAGTATAGTATATCGTCTATTTCATAGTAAGTAAGGTGCGTTATAACTTAAAGCATGCTATACCATGCTGTGCTATATTCTCGTGTACTGCATAGTATACTATATTACTAACGATTGCTAATGCATACGTTGGTAGACCACCCATCCTGTAATAGTGATATAATGTAAAGGAGTCACTATTTTTGGGTGGGGGGTCCACCTAATGTATCCACAAGCCCTAAACCCTGAGACCTAAACCCTAAACCCACCATGATCCAGCTTTGCGATTGCCAGGGGCGGCCATTGACTCCTGGTCGGGTGGCGGAGGGGGCGGCAAGCCGCATGGCAAACAGGAAGCTGAGGGACTGTACTATGGTTTAGGGTTTAGGGTCTACTGGGTTGCTGTTGAGGAACTTAAAATAAGTTACTATATTGGGGAAACGCTATTATTTACTATATATATAGCCATTATGGTAACTTAATTTAAGTTCCTAACAGCGATTACGATCATACTTCATACATTGAACCTGCCTCGGCAGGCTCCGGTACTGTGGCTGAGGTCAGCCTGTGTTTCACATGTGGCCATAGACAGACCCTCAACGGCTGATGAAGTTCCAGAAAGGGAAAGGGGAGCGGATGTATGGGGATAATAACAATAGGTGATGTAGAGGTGATGTAGAGGTGATATAGAGATAGGAAGCCGGAGGCCTTGGACCACCCATCCAAGCTCAACTTCCATGGGTCTTGCTTGCTATTCTTTAGCAGCGCGGCTAGCTTTCAATAGCTTATTCCAGGAATTCTCAATTCAACGGAGCCGGATGAAGGCAAATCCAATCTGGTGCCTCCTAAACTGGATCCTCGAAAGTCGGCAACCTAATGAACCACCCATTGCCAGTGTTCGAACATAGCGGAAACAGCCGAACGTAGAAGAACATTTCCACTCGTTTGAGCTTAGGCAGTGCAAGCCTCATGGCCAAAATGCTTGTGCGGTGAGTCAAAATATACGCAATAGCACATCTTGCTATGGAACCCTGTGGTGAGAGGGGGCATCACAAGTTTGGAGCCGCCAGCAGGAGGTGCCTGCAAAGGCTGCCCAGAAAATTGGCACCTTTCGCCGCAAGCTGGCCCCAAGTAGAACCCAGCGCAAGATCGAAGTCGTAGAACTTGCAGCTACTCGACTGTGGAGCTGACTATGCAGACGCTCCAAGTATATGCCACACGACAACTTCCTAGCAGGATCTCTCCTAAGCTTGAGGCCAAACAGTATGACCTGACACCACGACACGTGGCAATCAAACCCCATGCCAATGCGGCCAGGGTGCAGGGAAGCCAGTTGCTCAATTACCTGCTCAAGTTCCCAGAGCTTGGGAACAACGGGGTTGGATTTCTGGCGGACCCGTCGTGCGTCCATTGGGAAGACAACTGCCATAGCACACGTGCTGCCTTCCGTCGGCCCTCGCTTTTTGTAGGAAAGAAGTGCTGAGTGAAACAATCAGCATCGACAAGAGTTTGACTTGGTCATCATTAACACGCCTGATAAGAAGAAGATAGTCATCATACAGCTGCCCTAAAGTTTGGAAGTCCAATCAACGAACAGAATCTGACACTCTGGAGCCTGGCGCTGCGTAAGTACGAACCCTCAGAATGTGTAGCAACTAAATATGCAGGGACTATGGGGTTCTTTCGGATAAACTAGGGGCTACGTTAAGAAACTGGGAAACCCCACAGTCTCCCCCAAACCTCAAATTGGGAGTCCAACCTCGCTGCTCTCATCAAGGCCGCCCCGGCCGCACAAGCCCAAAAGCCTGGGGGCCAATCTGTCAGCCAGCTTGTTAGTTTACAAGGTGTCGAAACCGGGGTATGCGGGCAGAGGCTTCGAGCAAAGGTTTGGACATCAGCAAGTGGCAGCTTGCTGAGACCTAGCTTCTAGGTGTCCGCTCTTGAGCTTTGTTTCCGGTTTACAGAGCCGCCGCAAAACACATACAAGCAATAAACCTAGATACATAGACAGTCGGGGGGAATGTTGTATTTGATGAGGCCTTGGCTCTGGGTAGGTGGACATCCTGCATAGCCCCGGAAAGTTCAATCATCATGCTGCTGTGAATGCCTCATCGAATCACCCATGTACTGCCTCACACACACGCACAAATGGCTTGAAGCCAAGGCATATGGGTTCAAGCGCTCCGCTCCAGTGTACTTGATCCGAGAAGTACTACTGACAGATTCTCTGAGCCTCAGCCTCGATGCGGACCCAAGACCCAGAAGCACCCATCACCCATATGAGCCTTTCTGGATATCCCCATTCTTCCTACTCGCCCGGGCCCAGCTTGTAAGCTCACTTGATAACCATCCCTGAAATTTTCGTCCCCATCGCCCGTAACCCCCATTCCCCCTGGGCGCTCAGCCGCACGGCCGCTGCAAAGGTCGTTGGCCCACATGGCTCCATGGTGCGCAGTGCCTTTCTTGTTGCCCTAATCATGCCACCACCGCTTCCATCACCATCCGTTCGTTCTAGAACAAAAAGTCATAGGTGTTAGCTAGTCTCAACACGTATCATGTTTGCTCCCTTTTGCGCTCGCATGTTTGGGTACAATACAGGCTTGACCACTTTGACGTGCCAACTTCCCAATCTTTTACTGCAAGAAGGTTTCGTGAGTTGTCTCACAGTCTCACATAACCCGTGGCCCTCCAAACTCAACCCAACGTTGAAGAGAAGCATTGGCATAGGACACAGTAAGCAGTCAAGTAAAGGCCCAACTAATTTGAATTGAACCTTCTCTTGTAACCTGTTACTTGCTTAGATTGGCACAGCCCTCAACCAGATCTAGTCCTCGGCACAGGACCCCAGCCAGGCACAATAAGGCTAAATCCTACCAGGCCCTACCAAGCCCTCGACTCTAAAGCTTCAAAATTCCTGTAAAGCTGTCCAAACAAAAGCCTTACCCAAATCCTTGAAGCCCCTCCTCCCCCACGAGTGGACCAAGCCTGTCTGGCAGCCAGCAAATACAGGTCTGGCTCCGGGTGCCTTCAACGCACGAAACAAGGCGTGAGGGTGATAGCTACAGTGTGACAACTGCTGGGAAGGTGAGATTTAACATGTTCAGTCATGTCAGCCTAGTGAGGGCTACGGCTTCTTAATGCCTTATACACTAGAGTCATTGGAGTACGCCTGCAGTGATTGTGAGCACGTTGCTTTGAAGGATGCACCAATTATGAGTCGTGCCCATCTACAGTGTGACAGGTGTACGTAATTACAGTTCACAGCCACATCGTCATACGCGGCAGACCTGCGGACCCTGAAAAGGCTTTGGAGCAGAGGTCCCGCGAAGGGGTTTGCCATAGTGAGCTTGCGCGAGTCTTTTGAAACCCTGTTAGATCGTGAGCCTCACCATGCATCATCATAGCATCGCGCCATAGACTTTTTTTAATTCTCCGGAACAATAGCATGTGGAGCGCACTTGCAGGGGCACATTTACCGTACATCCTCCAGCTGCAAGGAGCTTTTATCCCATGAAGCAACAGAACTCTGAGCCCAAAGCCCTTGCGCAGCAGGCTAAGCTCCTGAGTGCCACAGCTTGCGGCTACTGTGCTACTCTCATCCTCGCTAAGATGAACCTCGATCTTGAACAGGAGCTTAACACCAAAGCCTACTCATTCTCCAAGAACCTGTCAAAGCTGGAGAGAAGCGGGGCATCATGTTGCATGAAGGGCACTGGAGGGAGCCGTCCCGCGGCCTTTCGGCTTGCGAGGCACATTGGTATAGAAGCCCGACCATCCAATAATGCACACCCTGCACTTACCCCATCTATACACCGCACGGCCTTGCAACTGCCACATGTTCAAGGGCCTCGGTGCATGGTTAGGAACTTCTGCGACCAAGACTTGCTTTTGGGTTCACGCTCGGCTAGCAGGATAGCTTTCATACCAGCATATATGAATTTCCCACTCGCTTCCAACTACTGGTCAAACTGCAGGCGGCTCGACGAAGAGGCAGAGAGAGTGAGAGGGAGAGAGATGGCATTGACATGCCCATGAAGGGATCAGGTGCCCAACCCTGATACAACAACATCAGATGGGGAACGGCCTTCCCGAATCTGAATACCCCCTTCAGGCATGTCATGAGCCTCGCCTAGACCTACCAGTAGCTGCCTCGCGAAAGATCGCTTTAGTTTGCATGTTTCTTACCCGCGCTTCCACCAAAGGCCGGATTCCAAAGCAATATCGATTCAATGCATGCTTGTGATGTCTCCGATTTTTTGAGATGATGATGAAGATATTCAAGTGGTCCGTGGCGTTGGCGTTAGAAAAAAAACAGCACCAGGGAAGACGTCTTGCAAAACCATGGGCCGCTCAGAAAGTTCGAAACCCCGTGTCCAATCGTGCCAAGTATCCGCCACGGCTGTGCTCACTTCGATGGCAGAGGCTTCGTTCAGGAGCTGCTCCTTTTTACGTGGATCGTTTGCATGAGGAACCGAGACTTGCCCTGTCACCCCCTATTCAGGACGAGCGCTCCCGACAGCAGGCTGCAATGGTGCGAAGGAGCACCGGAGAGGCCAACAACACCTTAGGCGCATTGCGCGTCAGCTTCAGACTCCCTACTTTGCAAGCATGCGCCAGAGCCTGGTGGCGTTGCTCTCAGTCTAAGCACCTAGCATGCACACTGCTGGTCCGCCACTGATAAGAGCACTTTAACATCTAACGCCCTTGTAAAATTCGAAGTGCAGCTCTCCGCGGCCGGGGAGCACATCAGAGTGTTCCAGTCAGTGACTCATATGACCTACCACCCATCAATCATGCACGCATCCCGCACCCAAACCACACAATCCTTGGCACAGCCCTCCAAAATTACAAGCCTGCAATGCCCAACACCGCGCCGCAAACCCAAGTGACCAAAACACCTCCAAGCTCGGCAATCAAGCCACCCTTGAAATCATTCAGCTTTAAATCCTGAAGCCGCTCCCGCTATCTGGCCTTGCCCCCAAGAGCTTGGCGCAGCCCGCTGAGAGCCGCTGACACAGCCCCGGGTTCTGCACCAGCAAGTCGGCGCCTGAGAGCTCATATGGATGCCCAGGAGATGTCAACTCAGTATGGAAGAAAACGACTCAGCATCCTTCTACTGTTTGTTTCAAGTATTCATGCGCACTATGAAGCAAACGGAATGGAAGAGTCAAGAGGCATGAAGGGATTATGTAGGTACTTCTGCAGAGGAGTTACACAGAGAAAATGCGTGCCAAGCTTTCTCCAGCAAACTATGTGGATGCCATTGTTTTCCTCTCGCTAGTGTGCATTGAAAGCACAGTCCTTCTACCCAGTATATACTGCATGACTATCAACATTGGGATGATTATGGGGATTTATATTGGGCCCCTTCTAGCATGGGGATGCCTCCAAACGCTTCCTGTTTGCCTTGAGTACGTGAAGGCGCCAAAGATGCCTCAGTTCCTACGAACATCTTCGAACAGATTAAAAGCCATCTTCTTTCTGGGCTCCTAGCTCCTGAGCATAGCGAACCCTCAGTAGTCGCCCAGTTTTACTTCCTCATGACAGGGACATGGTTGGAATGCAGTTTTCAAGCAAAGGACAGCCACGGTTCTGACACCATTGTTTGATATAGAACGATTTTTGGATCCGGCTGCAACAAGTACACAGACTTTTGTGGTTGTACTGCGTGGTAGCATGAAAGAGACGTCTCAATAACATGGCCCCTCTCTTTAGGATGGTTTGCGGCGATGATGTCCAGGGCTCCGCGGGATTGTCTAGTTAACATAAGGCTGGCATGAAGGTTTGTAGATGGTACGTGCAGGGTGCAATGTCGCGAAAAGCTGAGTTTACATGGAAGCTGATAAATGCCATGAACACACTTTCAATGAAAACCTGCATAAGCATCGCGACGGAGGATGCCTTTCCCAAGCTTACAATGCTCGGGGGCCCTGAAGTTTGAGGATTTGAGTTGAGGGCTTGAGGGTGATGAAGTCAGAAAGGGTTTTGGGTTTGAGGGTTCTAGGTTTTAGGCAGTGACAGGACAGTACTTACATGTGCGATTGGGGTTGGAGATCTTCCTTGAGCAGTCCACTCCCACTGATTTGCAAAACATAGACGTCCCTCCTGGAATCCTGGCAACCCTGGAGGTACCCATATCTGGCCACAAAGCACACATTTCCCGACCCTATCTCTCCCAGAATACTACAGAATATTCCCTACACGCTCCTTGTAGGTACTCGCATTTTGGGGAAGCCAAATTTCCTCTGCCATGGAACGCCATTGCGGAGAGGATTGGTTGCACGGCAGACTGAAGGGAGACAGCTGAAACCTGGCACCAGGGTTCTGTTTGAGTTCTGCAATATGTTGGTTTCTTTGGTATCCTTGCATGATATGGAGACTTGCTAGGAATTTTGAAGGGTCACTCCTAGTTGAGGATTCTAGAGAGGTTGCTTTGGCACCCCTCTCCAACATTTCGTTAGATGCGGGCCCACTTGTAACCCAGCCCGCATGTATCCTAAGCAGTAAATCTAGTCCCGTTCTAGGGGTCCTGGCGTCCAGGAGCCTTCCCCATGCTGCGTGTCACCGCCACATAGGCCATGGAACAGCCGAGAAAAGTCCTTCTTAAAGACTTAGCAAGGGGTTCGTCATACCTCTCTGCCTCAATACCATTCTTCCATTTGGAGACATTGCTGTGACAGGTGCACCTTCCTTTACTATTGCCAAAATCATGCTTACTGTACGACTACCAGTCTCCCGGCTACTCTTACCAGGGAGGTTACCACTCATAGTCGTACGTTATCCGTGCATGCTTGCGCGATCTTGCCCATAGTTGGTTAGCAGGTAAACAGCCAACAGCCGTATAGCCCGTAGACCTGAGAAGCGGAGTGTGAGCAACACTTCTAGGTGCAGGCGGACAAACCTGAGCACGGGGAGGGGCATGGCTTATGCAACTGCCACCCCTGTTAGGCTCCTTAGAACACAAGTTCTCTACGTGGATTTCGTGTTACGCATGTGCTACAGTGAAGGGGTGCGCAAACTCCTCAATAAAGGCTGCGCCAAGGCAGTCCCGGCGTGATTAGACATAGAATGCTACCCCTCAAACTTATCAAGGAGATTTCGTCCAAAATGCAAATTAGCAACAGTGACAGATGCACTACTGCCAATGCTTTACATAAAAACATGGGTGGCAAATGCGAAAGTCCCGAACCATACGCCTAAGCCCTCAAGGCATCCTCATACAGAACGCCTACGTCACCCCTATACAACCCTCGACTCATAACCCCTTCAAAGGGACCCGTAGAATCTCCCTCCAAAAGTTCAAGTAGTCACTCCAGCCTGGCCCCTCGACGCCCATCGGCCCAGAGCTGCTAATGCTGCAGGCAACGCCCGGGGTGGCAGCTCCCCAGCCCGCCTTGTTTTTTTTTTGGGTGGGGCGTTATGTAAGCTGTAGTCTAGCTCTCAGGAAGGGAAGGTGTCTCTGAGATGTATGCTCGGGGACTTGGTTTTGTACTGTCATGTGCCATGTTTGTTGACAGCTCCATAGCCATTCGTATTCCAATCCCTGGTGTAGCTGTCGGTCGCGTCTGCATCTCCTTTCGTCTCCTTTCTCATTCTGTTACAATCCCTTCCTAGCTTTGACCTTGTGTTGAATTTTGATAACCCTAACCACAATAGCAACCGTCGGCGTTGCGGCAGTCATCTTCTTCGTGCTTGTTGTTCCAGTTCCTCTTTCTGGCATGCCTAGACTCTAGCTAGACCATGCCACTCATCTGCGGATTCTTCTCTTGATCATTCTGCCCAGACTTTATTTCTTCATGCTGTTGATGCCGGCCATGTATCCCTTCGTTTTGCTGGGTTGCTGTTAAGGAACTTAAATTAAGTTACAGAATGGGTATATATGGTTATTCATATTCATATGGTTTCCCCAATCTAGTAATTCAAATCAAGTTCCTTAGCAGCAACCCAGCTTAGGTTTCACCACCTGCGGGATCTGGGATTCAAGTGTAGGGTTCGCAGAGCGGGAATCCCGGTCTGTGAAGCCCAGGACGGTTGGTTTGACCTTGGGGACACACCATAAACTACTATAGTATACCATAGTATACTATACTATACCATGATATGCTAGAATATACCATAATCTACTAATATATGTAGAAACCTATTATACTATGGCATACTACTACACTGTAATATACTAAGCCGCCTAGCTTCTTAGCTAGTCATGAAAGTCGAGCTTGACAACGCGGGCATCTCCATCCGTTGGTTTGTCCTTCGTAGGGCTGGACCCACTTGAGCCCTAATGTAGACCCCTAATTAATAACCCCCCTCCTTTTAAGGGCCTTGATAATTATGAGGATCCCTATTGTAATCCCTATTAAGGGGAGGGTGTTTATTCATCAGCGGTCTACATTACAGTTCCTGAGCACGGAGCTATTTGGCTTCAAAACATTGTGGAGCACTGTCATCAGCATCTACTTGATCCTTTGTCATATTGCCGCCGCGACCGTTATAATCGCTACCTGCAATGGAGCTCTATGTGGGGGTTTCCCAAAATTAGGGGTACCTTTTTGGGGTCCATATAATAAGGACTATCGTATTTTGGGGTCTATATTGGGCCCCCCCCCCATTGTGGGAAACTACCATTTTCACCGGGTCACCTCCCCAAAGCCAACGCTGCAGCCTCGGCCAGCAACCTGTGGAGACGAAGCCGGGGCTTACGGCTTTAAGGCCACCAGCCCACAT
>CAJNIZ010024692.1:51276-80723 GCA_905231905.1 Symbiodinium pilosum
ACCAGCCCACATTGGAGATCTAGGCTTTGGGTTGGGAAACTGGAACAAAAGTCAGAAAGTCTCTCGAAGCATCATGCGGGGATTGCAAGTGTTCTTGAGCTTCAGGCGATCCCGGCTAGGTGATGTATATCCGCATATATGGTGGTCGTGGATTTCCCTTTTTCTTTTACTGAATTTACTAGATGGCAGACCCTTAGCCCTGAGCCCATTACTCTAAATCCAGACCCAGTTTTTGCGCCAGTCTTTTATGGCCCACAACTCCAAATGAAGCCTAAACCCTAAACCGTAGGCCCCAAACCCTAAACCTAAACCGTCCGTGTGTGGGTTGGGCTCTGGGCTTCACAGGGTCTGGGAACCCTGACCCAAGGCTCCAAGCAATCCAATGTAGGTAACGTTTATCGACTTTAGGACTCAATGTAGGCCCTTAAAGCTAAACCCTCATCCCTATTATAGACCTGGAGCTGTGGGGTTACAGAACCCTGCGGGTTGCGCTGTGGGTAAAAAGGGGCTCAACAAGCCAGCAGGCATCAAAGGCCTTCGTGAGTTCAGGGAAGTGTATTTTGCCTTGGTTGAGGGGTCTAGCAGCTTAGGGTCCACGGGATGAAAGTGTGTAGGATTTGGGTTATGAAGGGCTTGGGGTATTGGTTCTCCAATGTCAGCACTAGGCTATTGTGTGCGTATGTACATGTGTGCATGTGTGCATGCCTGCCTGTCTGTCGGTCTGTCGGGCCATCTCTCGGTCTGTCTGTTTAGCGCATTAAGGATTTTAGGGTTTAGGGTTTGTGGTTTCAGTCAGTCTGTCTATGGATTTGCTGTCTGCAGGCCTGCGAGGCCGCAAGTATGTAGTATGTCTGGTCGCAGGTCTGTATGTCTACCTGCATCTATTTGGGAGTCTCCCCAAAAAGGGGGACCCCAATATAGACCCCCAAATACTAGAATCTTTATTTAAAGTATCGGGACCCCATTCAGGTACCCCAGATTTGGGGAAACTCCCCATTTATGCGTGTAGAGTCCTGTGCCTAGGAACTCAAGCAGTGTCAGGGTTCAGGGTTTTGGGTCCGTTGGAACCCCACGCATTTCCATTCATAGCATTCTCTTGGATGATTCTTGACGGTGGCTGCTCAGTCAGACCCACAAGAAGTCCTAAATACTGAGCCGGAAGCTCTACAACCTACAACACGTTGGTTGCATGATGCCACTGCTGCAGTAGAGGTTCTGTGCCCGTATGTCCATGTATATATATGTATATATGTAGCTGTACAGGCAGATGACATACGTATGTATATCATACATAGGTATTTGCATAAGTACAGTAGCCGGGCCTCTCGGCCTCCTCGCCGCCAAAGGCAGTGCCGATTGGCCGTGCCGCGACAGCAGCGCAAAGCCGGGCCACGTCTCCTGGCATCTGGGGCCTTACTAGTGCTTCTAGTCAGAATAAAGCAATAGCAGTATCAGTAGCAGTGGCGTCGTTGTTGTTGGTGGCGGCTGTGGCATGCTGTCTGTCGCATGTCCAGGGCTAAGCGCATGTGGTTGTAGGAGTCCAGACTACTGGCATCGCTAGTACCCGTACGGCTTCTTCTTCTTCACAATGCTACATGGACGTGGGAGAAGCAGCAGTTACTGCTACTTCTACTGCATTTTTTACTGTCACAAGTAGTAGAAATAGTGCAGAAGCAGGAGAGGCAGTACCTAGGATAAGAAGCAACAGCCAAAACAATCACAACAACACCAGCCAGAATAGTGGTAGATACACTTTGTGGTGATTCAGCACCCCGTCCGGCTTGTATCCTACAAGGACACATCATAGACAAAGACGTAAAGGCTATGTTAGGGGAGCAGCAGTTGTGCTTGATTCTCTTGGGGCATTCAGGGTAAGTACTTGAAAGGTGGGCATGGCACGGTTACCACTTTGCCAGTGAGGCCAGTTAGTTAGGTCCAAGTTCTGGAATCCATGCTGAACAAATGAAAGATCTGCACCATCTGCTGATAATCGAAGGTTATGGAACTTGGTGTTTTAATCCAGCTTCTGGGATCCTGACACAGTAATGCCAGCATTACACATCAAGAGAGGTGGTTGAAGGTACTCAGGCTCCGGCTACCTGCGCTTTAAAGGCTCGCAGGGTTCGGCTGGTAGAGTCACTATGCTTCCGGGTGCAGTAGGCAAGCTTGTTCTCCAGGACTGCAGAAGCCGAGATATCTTTAAACGGCTTTAAAGTGTAAGTACACCTTACGCCCAGCATAGACGAAGCCGTCTCAAAACTCGTTACACGCGCTGAATCATCAGAGAGGTCTATCCCTTGGCTCCAGCAGCCAAAACGCCCGCAGCATCTGCCAGGCGGACAGCAAGATTGCGCTCCAGCGCCTTCAATTAGAATGCAGCGCAGAAGAAGCTTAGTGGGATGTTTAGACCTCATGAGATTTCAGAAGCTCTCTTGGATTGGTAGACTTGCGCGGGGCTTTTCGGACATTCATCGGCTTTCCCATTCTTTGTGATGTGTTGTAGAATCTTGAGCGTGTTCTCTTCTTTTTTTGGTGCGCGCAGCAACTTAATTGAATGCAGCACTACTAGCAGATTAACCAGAAGGTGCCACTGCGGGCCACGCAACTGAAATGGTGTCAGGCTTGTGTAGATTAGGAGGCTTCCTGACAGAGCCGAGGGCTGCGGCCATCGTCTCTGCGAAGGGCCAGAGGGCAGAGAGGCTGGAGTGGTGGCAGGAGTGACAGCTACTGAGGCATAGCGGTAGTAGTTCCTGCAGTGATTCTGCTCAGTCGTAACGAGTTGAAATTATTCAAGTAGCCCAGGTTTCTAGCAGCCTTCACCTGTCATAGCACATGAATGAAGGGTAGTAGGCAGAAACTTTAGCAAGGATTTTTGCCACCTTTGGAGTCAAAGTCGAAAAGCGCTGATGCCTGCTTTGCAGCCCACACGTTAAACCCCCGCACGTGTTGCGCCTCTGCTGCGACAGAGGCTATGGCAAAGCTTTCAGCAACTTCCTGAGGCAGAGCTTCTGAAGGGAGACAGGTTTCAACCCCAAAGCCATAAAATCTCCCGAACCCAGTAAACCAGGCTAGTACCCCGAGACCCTGTCTCCACAGGAGATGTTAGCCATCAGGCAACAAATGTCTTTGGTGCTCCCTGTTGCTGGGCTTGCGAGCGACAATCTGGCCCTCCCAATCCTCAAGTTGCAGGCTCCAATGCTTCCTTTTTCCCAAACGATAATAATCCCTGTCTGTGGGCCTATGCATAAAGAAGTTCGGTCTTCTTGGGATTCTTGGGTACTATACCAAGACGCTAATCTTGGCACATGCCTTCTTCTACGTTCCTGACAGGTTCGTACAAGCCTTGCGGCCTCTGTATTTCCAGGCATGAGATTGCCAAATCAGACAGCTGCTGCTTTCCTTTCTGCCAGAAAAAGGGTGACCGTGGGTTACCAGGAGCATGGCTCTGGCCAAGCTCAAATGATGCTTAACAACACGGCTTAGAGCCACCAAGAAATGTGCTGTAGTGGCCCCAAACGTCAAACACTGCCAAATCGTTCGCCCAGATATCGCCAAGCACACTCTCCCCTCCTTTTTTCCAATCCGGTCATGAAGATATGCCTGAAGTCTCTATTCTTCCTCTGTGACCCCGTACAGACATTTCATGCCTCCGAAGTGCCCGAGCTCTGCAGCACACGAAGCACCCTACCCGTAGCAACCCTTACTCAAGACCGCTAAGCCCCGTAATCCCCTGCCCCTAACGTCAAAACCCCACACCCCCCTGATATTAGATATTCCACATGCAATATAATATACCACAATGGGAAGATTGGGGGTGGGGGATTTTGATATTAGGAGGAGGGGATTGCATCTTGGCCAGAGTGGCGGTGAGGGCGTTGGGAAGGAAGACTGGCAGCTCCCTGACTGGATGCAAGGGACTGTAGGGAGGGCTTCCCAAAATCAGGGGTACTTTGTTGGGGGCACCAATAATAAGGATTAAGGTATTTTGCGGCCTATGTTGGGGTCCCCTTACTTAGGAAAACTACTGTAGAAGGCTTGGGCGTGAGCCGAAAAGGTTGCAGAATTTAGGGTTGCTGGCCTCTTTCTTGATCAGATCGCTGGTCTGGTTGTTTCAACATGCAGAATACCATGGATACGAGGACTCGACAAACCATAAACTCTGACTTTGCGATCGATTGCAATCCCATCACTAAACCCTATCCTCCGTTCTGGTCAGGATACCTAAGGTCTGTGCTCTATAGCAGCGTCAGCTTAGGAAAGAGAGTGGCTGGCCTTTCAATGCGATATGCTAACGCCCGCCAGGCACGACGATCTTCTTGCTCGAAGTGGGCCAAGCATTTTGCCTCGTAATAGCTGCTTCGGCACATGGTCTGAGATTTTATGAGAACCCAAACTACAGTCTTGCGCTGGCGCTGATCTAAGCTATTCGAAAGGAATTTTCATACGTTGAAATCGAGTTGAAACCCGTAGCTTGTTTACCATCTTTTCTCCCTGCCCCAGAATCATGATTCTAGAGCCATATCAATTCCCTTAAGGCACACCGGAAAGGGACCCATGGTATCTGTCACGTGCATTTATCAGGTTGCATGTCCAGTGCATTGATTGGGAGCAGGTCTCTTTCAAATAGCTGAACACACCTTTCTGGAAGGTTCAGACTTAAACTTGACAGAAAACTCGCTCCGCCTCCATACTACCACCGCATCTCTGGAAACTCAAGCTCCGGACCCAGGCAGCCCAAAATGATTGAAGTGAAACTGCGAGGTGGGAGCCGAAAAACGACATGAGTGCAAACTGCATGAACTAAGACAAAGATGAGAGTGTAAGATGACATCCACCAGCATTTCAGCCATGGGACAGCTTCGACCAGGGCCTTTCATGGCTGTGAACGTCATGCATTCAGTAAGCTCGCGGTTGTAAACCCTGATACGCCAGGATCCTGGTCTTCCACAAGCCCACCTGCGATACTCAACACGAAGCCCGCAGTGATCAACTGCAGTAGCCAGCGGAACAGGTGCGCCCAAAAACAAGCAGGTCAACAAGGGCTCTCGCAAAGAAAGCAAATTCAGTACCTAGGGACGTCGACTCCTCTTGAAAAGCGGGATCAGACTGGAACACTGAGCCTTCTCGGTAGGACGAACTGTAACACTTCCCCCGCGAACTTGGAGCCACAGCCCCTCCCAGAACTGCTGCATGCGCTAAGCGTTTGAAACTTGAGTTCCAAGCCCAGCAGCTGGGACCTGTGCCCCCAACCTTCAACCTTCATGCAAAAAATCTGCGTGCATGAGCCTTCGGCGTCCACACCATGTCCCAATCCTTACCTTGGATGGGCTTTTCAGGGAAGCGAACCTCATCAGATAGTGCCTCCAAGGGAACTACAGCATATGGCCTATATCTAGTTACAGGCAACAACTTTGAAAGATGAGGCCAGAACAAATCAATTCAACAAACCCGTCCTGTTGTGCAACTAGATTCCAAACTTCCGCTCTTCCCAAAAAAACAATGACCTCAAAGTTTGCCTTCCCGGGCCCAAAAAACAAAGCCAAGCTGCCCTAGACCTAAGGCTCACGATGCATTCGATGTGGAGAATTATGGAGGTTGTCTGGACTGCATGCAAGATATTCAAAGCCATCAGCAAAGAACCCGCCATCCCTGGACGGATGGTTCATTGGACTCCCGTGCCAAATTCTATTTTCATACAATGACTATATTCCTGAGAACTGCACAAACTTACACACCAAATCCTGTGCGCAGCTAGTCATAGCCACACCTACTCTCCTTTGGCAACCTTCAAGACACGCACATGTTCAGATCGCTCTCTGATGTGACCTTTGAAGTTGGTCTCTGGCGATGGCCACTTCGCAACACATTCAGAGAACGAAGCAAAAAACACACACCTCGTGCATGCTTCAAGAATCATGACCACAGAGAAGCACAAAAAACAAACAATGGAGGGTTGAGCTCACTGTGCTGCATGTTTCTACCTTATCCTAGCCACATGTTAGCACACCTGAGTTTCCACTCCGACACCTGACTCTCTGCAGCTGCAACGCGAACCACAGCATTCAACAGTCTTAATGGTAGCCCAAGTGCCCACCCAAAGTTATGCAGGCGTGTCGGAACACAGCCACCTATGGGCTGCTGTCCTTGTAATGAAGTGACGACGAGTTTGTTTTATGAAGGCACCGCGGCTTTGGCCACATCCGTGCAGCTTAGACGCGGATCAAATAGCGCACGTAGGTGAGAAAGGACTCCGAGCGCCTTTGCTTTCGAGTTGTCTTCGAGCTTGCAACCCTTGTTTGGAAAGTCTCTTATCTAAATGATTCATCGTCAGTTAGTTTACAGAAACCTGATCCTACAGCAAATCCATATCCAAAGGCTCGCTTAAGCAGTCATGATTCATCTGAAGCGTCGGCGACCGATTCTAAGACAGGATCCTTAGGAGCCTATGGTCCGCCTACCTAGCGTGGCTGCTCCTCATGAAAACAGTGAGACGTCGTCAAGGATCTGAACATTGGCTGCCGAACCTACACCTAGCCCTAGTACGTGCAGGGTAGCGATTGCAATCCCGGGGCTCGCAAAGCGACGAGGGCTTTGAGGGATCAGGGGCCAAACAGATTCCTACAAGGAACCAAATTCTTGCTCACATTTTGTGGTTTGGTGGGGGACTGATTTGGCCACAGGCTGAGCAGAGCCAAACCTCTTGTTGCATATCTGTATGTGTCCAGGCAGAGGTCTTCCACGAAGAGCTCTGCCTAGCTGCCCGAACCTGACTGAACCGGGCAGCAAGGGAAAACTCCATGTCTGAAAAGGATTTCCATACTATGGGGTAGTGGAAGAGCTTCACCTGTTGCTTTTCACTGCAGGGGCTGCACGTGGGTTGGCTCGCCCACAGAAATCCTGTATGCAGAACCTTGACCACTAAAGCCCAAATTGGAAAACCGGTGTGCCAGCCAGGGGCAACGATAGGGATACCACCACGCTGCAGAGCATGCCGACATCACCTCAAAACAGGTCTAGAGTATAGAGGCAGCACAAGGCGGCATGGGGAGAATCAAGGATCTTGTGGCACCAGTATAGTCACACTTCGAGGGAATGTCGGTCTGCGGGTAGATGCGGATAGAGGCGGGACTGCATCGTGCTTAAACTTTCTTCAAAACCCCGGCAACCTAATCGCACTGGGCTCACTAAGCCAGATTCTAGGTCAGGGCGAACGCCCACAGCCAACAACATCCTAAGAGTCAGTTCCGAATGTAGTCCTCCAGCATGCTGCGCCTACCTTGTATCTTCCCCTGGGATCCCGGATGTCCTGAGTACTAATAGGCCGAACTCTAGGTCACAGAACGGGGGTGAAGGGTCATCCATTCATCGATATATTGTGGCAAAAGCTGGTCTTGCTTCTTGTAGCTTGGAAAACAAGGACTTCTCTTTTCATGAGCGCTTCCAAAGACAACCCCGCATCTTCTCAGCTACGCGGCGGCCCGAGACTGTTGAGCCTGCCGCCTTTCGAACTGGCAGCTCCTGACACGCAAAGCAGACGTTCTGCAAAGACTCAAGAATGACTGTTCCCTGATATTGCTCGAATTTCGGCCAGCAAATCTCATGAGGCCCCATTAAAAAGCTCAGTATGGAGGTCCTGGAACCCACTGGTGCTGTCATGGGGCTGAAAGTACAACATGTCATATAGGACATCTTATGAGGCTGTCTAGCTACCTAGACTTGGAAGGATGCACAGGTAAGCAAGTGTTGTGTCGGAGGCAAATACGGGATACAAAGCGGTGGTATGAGAGCTTCCTATTGCCCAAGGCTGAAGGTTGCCTGCCCTGCTCACAAGCCAAGAAACCTAAAAGCACATTTCCAGGCAATGTGCCCTCTTCAGCCTTCAGCACGCCCTCTGTCCTCAACGGCAGCTATGGCCAGCGCCTGCGAAGAGGGTTGCGGGTGGTTCTCATGACTACCGGACGTTAACAAATCGCTGTTATTCTAAAAGTAAAAACTTTCGTCATTACTGCTACCATCGCTGCCAGTTTTGCTTACTGGAGAAGCTGCTGTGGGTGCTTTGCTTCCTAGTTGGGTCTTTACTGGAGCCAGGTCTCGATCTATTTCTATCCGCGAGAGTATCCAAGCTTTCCATGAAAGACAAACAGGAAATGCCAAGGCAAGTCTGAATGAGGCAGCTGCATAATGCCCAGGAGCTATCTAATCTCCATGCCTTTCAAAGGAAAACAGCATGAATTTCTTGCAATGAAGCTTGAAGATCACACAGCCTAAGCCTTTAAATTTCTTTCCTCAGGCCTCGATGCCGCGTCTGAGAGGAGGGTGTCCCTGCAAAGAATCCTTCAGCAAATTTGAGCTTGGGGTCCGGGGTTGTGCTGTCATAGCAGGATATGTACTGGCTGCCGCTACGCTTTGAAAAAGGCACACGGGACTGTTGCAGACAAACAACTCTAGGAAACTCTTCCTAGAGGGTCTTTTGGGGAGACGGCACGGTACCATCATACTGTGAGCTTCAACAGCAGGAAACTGATCATAGGGAATATCCAAAGCATGTAGGCTAGCGTGCAACTATCTATCGGGAAGTCATCCACTGTTACAAAATCTGCTCTCCGACTTGGTCTCGGTTAGGGTCATGCGGCCGCCATGCGAGCCAACCAGGTCGTCATATCAGTCAGCAGGCGCAGCTCCATTAAAGGTATCCTCATTTGTTCAGGAGTAGACATCTGGAGCTTCAAGTGCTTTAAGTCCGGTCTGAGCTCAGGGTAGGCTTTGGTTTTGGACTTTCTGCGGGTGGGCAACTCTGACTAGTGCAAGGACAGCCGACAGTCACCCTCATTATGCACATTAAGGGGATGGCAATAACCCGGAAAACCATGTACGCTTTCTAACGAATTCGGAGTCTTAAAGCCGAAAAGCAAGTTCGGCAATAATAACGGGGTGGCAAAAAAGAGTCTCTGCCCAAGAATATCCTGCCTTTAACAGAATGTTCTCCTTGTGCTACTAGTACTACGACCTGCACTACTTTCATAGTCTGAGCCACCACCCCCCCACCTCCATAGACCAGCACCGCCAAACAAGGTTTTTTGGATGCAGCCATTTTCAGGTTAGCATGTGTTGCTGATGCTCACGGGCCTATATACAGACGAAATCATTAAGATCGGGGAAGTCCGTCGTAATGTTGGGTGAATTTTGTTCATCTACCGCGATTGCTTCGGACACAGCAGACCAAGATTTCCTTGATCTGTCATACCAATCAATACTATCTTCATCTGTGCAGCAACGAAACTACTCTCTGGCATGTTAGGCCATTACCATTTTTTGGGATACTTGTGGTACTGCACGATGCATGACCACTTGGGACTATCAGTTCCAATCCTGCTGCTTTTGCTGGATAACATCCTTGTTCACATTGACCTGGAACTTTCACTTTTGCATGCTTACGGTCTCACAGCAAATGCCACATCGTGAAGACATCCCAGACTTGAGTCCTGCGCACGGCCCAACCTGTGAGCATAGCCACGCAGTGCGTGGCGCCGCCATGCCGCCCCGGGGCGAAGGGTGTGGTGCGCAGCCTAAAGGCAGATCACAGGATCAGCTGTAGGGAGAGTAGTAGCATTTTGCGGGTAGTACTGTTGAAGCGGGGGTGGCTTGGGTGGGTGCATGAGTTTTTGATGAATTACTTGCCCAGGCCTGCTGTCTTTGCAAACGTGTCTACATTTGGGGTGTATTTCGGGGGTCCGAGCGCTGCTACGGGGATTGCCGTTAGGACGAAGATTTGCGTGTCTGTCGGGGCTTGAGGTCCTTCAGAAAGCTTTTATGAATGTGTCACCAAGCGTAAGTCAGGAGGCCTGTAAAGACTGTGGGCAGCCACGGCCAGCGACACATCGTCAAGGCGGTCCTCGTGCATCAAACCTGTTGGGAGGCGTAGGGATCTCAGGCGTATAGAGGACTTCGGGCTTGGGATACGTGATAAGGGACACGTCAGCATGCTTCGATCATGTGAGACAGTCTCAACATGATAGTGCATCTTTGCAACAGTGCCACAGGTTCAAAGTGGGCAGTGGAGCTTTGCAGAGAGAGACCCATAGAAGGCCCAACAAAGCATGCCCGTTTGACCCCCCAACAACCATGAGCAGTATATATGTTCTGGTCATGAAACGGTTGCAGAATTGCTACCCTGCAGCAAACATTTTTCTTGAAAAGGACAGCCTGGCACCCGTTGATAACAGTTGCACACCAGCATCGGCCCTAGAAACTGCCTTAGCAGGGTGTGTATGGCGGGCTGCATAGGAAGAAGCTGTACGGAGGTTTCATTGCAGGCTTGCCGATTGTTAGTGCCGGTCTAACTAAGGATGACTGCACCTGACAAAAGCAATAGCATGCAAAAGACGCCCCAAAACCATCGGTGCAAGCTAGACCTAAGGCAATCTCTTTCAGCGTGTGAAGCGCAAGGCGCCTGCACCGCTGAAAGGGAAAATGCCATGCTGAGTCTTTGCGGCCCCGCATTGTACGTCCCAACTCCAGTGGGGCCTCCCAAGCCCTCATGAAAAGCTACCACAAACGAACGTGGCTACATTCGGGCTCTGTGCTGTTTCTATTACTTGACCTACTCCTGCGAGGGTGGGCAGGACTCGCCTGCAGAAAAAACACGAATGTTTCTGGAGGCAGATGTGAGGTGCATTCAAAGCTTCCCCGGGAGCCGTTACAGTTCAATATGACTCAGGGTCAAATCAAAGGCAGTCGAGTTGCGGAAGGTCTCTTGAAGCAGTCGGCTCCATGCCTCTTGGCTTAAATTTGGAAATTCATCGCAAATCTACAGGGTGTTCAGTAGGAAGGCATGGAAAAGCATGTGCAAACTACAGTACGTTTCAAGTTTAAGGCTTTGGACAACCCCTCAAGTGAGAGGAGGCCCATAATGGAAATTCCTGTTTTCCAGAAACACCAATACATTCAGGCTTTGCACAAGAGAAGTCCTAGTTGGTTTCGGTCTCCATGGTTGTGTGCCATTTCAACTAATACCGATGGTACGGCTCGCATGGGCGGTCAAAAATTTCTTTCTACTTAAGCACTAATGTTGGTGGGACTTCTGTTCACAGAAAGAGTGTAGAGCAAGGATGATGGATGGCCCGTTCAATTGTTGTGCGGCACCACCTGGTCGCCACCATTATTATGCTTGCGAGCAGAGCACGGCAGAACTGCGGGACTCCCCACATGAGAGTTTCAAAGGACGGCCCCCTTTAGAATACACATACATACATATGGAAGTTTCCCTAAATTACTGTTCCCAAAATGGGGGAAATTGATATAGGACCCCGTATTATAATGGGAACCCAAATATAGGACCCCGTATTATAGGGAATTTAGACCAATACCCATATATACATATATATATATGTATATCCATACATAAACATATAAATAGGAATACAAATACATATATACTTGTATATATGAACAAAACAAGGCCATACTCCTTCATAACCTCTCCGAAAAGGGACCGATAAAGTGCTACTGCCTCTGACGTGAGGGATGGCCCAAGGCTGGCCGCCAGGGTCCAGGCCTCTCCATCTGGGTTTCTCGAAGAAGGTTTTTCTTGTAGTTTAGGGTTTAGGGTTTAGGGTTTTATGGTATGATGGTATATCATAATATGTTATAATCTATTACAACATATTATAATATATTATAGTACAGTAAAATGTTTTGTAACATATTATGGTATATCACGGTATATTGTAATATGTTATACTATAATGTAATTTCCATGTTATGTTGGTGTTATATGTGGGGCTATGTTGGGATGATGGGAAAAGAACATGGACACTACTATATTATATTATATTTCATTATATTATATTATATTATATCATATTATACTGGGTTCTATAGGGCGAGGCTATATTAGGTTTATTGGGTTACATTGGGCGTTATATTGAGGACTTTACTTGGAAGGTCAAGGGGACGTAGTAAGAATGAATGGGAAAGAAAATGGAAACTACTATATTATTTTGGGTTTAGGGTCAGGGGGACTTAGGAAGAAGGTTACTAACGGGGATGAATTGAGGTTGTTATCTGGCTTAGAGGACGCATACATCCCACTGACTCTCCAAGTAGGGTTTCTGCGGGGATTATTGGGGTGTTCCTTGGGGATTGTTATTGATGAAATGCCCAGGTTCCGCTCTCAAAGGGTCTGTGAAGGGTGCGACAGTGAACCTCATGATACAATGACCCGCCCCTGTCAAGAAGATTGTCGTGAACATCCGGAAAGGAATTGCACGTCTAAATGGCCACCTCTATATAGCTCTTGGCAATCAGTATGGGCATCCGGGGCATGTCAAAGGTTTGGGAATTCAGCTGCCATGATGTACAGGCTACAGGTTGGACGACAGCTTTGTGGATCACGGATGTACCAAGTATTACCCATCTCAGCGAAGTCTTTCACCACAAGCACTTGATGGGCTGCACGTCTTGCCGACCTGTTCTTAATTACAAAATCAAATCCGGACAGGCCAACAATATCACCCTTGCCTTCGCACTCCCCACGTAATCCTCTTGCGCACCTCCCGTTACATCTTTATCCCGAGACCTAGGTAAGCCCGCCATTCTACACTTACACTGGTAACCACCCTCACCCAGGGAGCCCAATACCCCTTAAATTTAGGAATATACCTTAAATCATATTAAGGGTCCTAGTAGAATTTAAGGTACATTCCTTAACTCAACTAGATTTGGGCTCCCTGGGAAAGGAGATCCAACCAGGCTTCAGTCAGCCTTGGTGAGGTGGAGAGGGCCAAATATGTCCTTCTCGCCTCCTCCGGGGCTTAGGGAGATGAAGACATGGTATTGGGTAGGGTTTAGGGTTACATTAGAGATATATTGCGGTAAGTCTTGGGGCTGGTTGAGGGATATATTGGGATAATATTGGGATAACATTGGGGTTACATTAGGGTAATATTGGGGTAATACTGTTGATGGATGAAATCTTGCACCACCTAAGGGCCTTAAGTAATTTCTAGGACTTTTGAGACTTAAGATGGTGCAAGATTCCCTCCTTCAACAGTATCTTGAAGGACACAGTAGCCTCCCATGAGGGTTTCTACTGACTCTATCTGATTCTGCTGTGGTTGACTTGGGGTTCTCGAAAATCGTGGGCCCCCACATTTTTGGGTGAAGTCCGTACTGTGACTCATAGCGGCTTCTGGAGGCCTGGCTGTTGACTTTTGCCTGGTGAGTATCCAAAAGCATCAGCTTCTCAGTTCCAGGAGAAAGAAAATGTTAAAATGCACATGGGCCATGGGGCCGAGCCAACTGCAAGGGGCCATCTACGTCAGGAAAAGCTGGCAGAGGCAGCGGATACCCAAACCAGCCTTCAATTGTGTCAGTGTCAAATCTCGCCTGCTCCAGACCTGTCCGAAGTAGACCCCTCTCACTGCTTCCACGTGGCTTTTGTTTACCGGAAGCCCCCTGTGACAACAGATCCTCAATCAATCTTGGAGCCACTGAGAATGGGAACCATGCCCAGTATAGTACATCCCTCTTTGTATCTGGACTCCCTGGCCTGAAGCCTTTAAGCCCCAAACATTCCGAAAGCCTCCCTAAGCCTTGAATTGAAACCCCAAAACCCCAACACTCTAGACCCTAAAGCCCTAAAACCTAAGAACCCTGAAGCTCAAAAATCCTAAAACCCTGTGGTTCCTTCGGGCCCCTCAGGCTGATAGGTCTGTCTTGCCTGCCGGCTTGCTGGGTTCAGACAGCATGGAAGTGTGAATTCTCTCGGAAGCGCTGACTTTCATATTTGGGGGGTTTCTCAAAGTGAGCGGTCCCTTTTTGGGGGTACCTATATGAAGGATTACAACGCTTGGGGTCAACTTGTTTATGGAAACTTCAATTTGGGGCTACGAGTGTGGCATCTGCGGGGTTTGGAGGAAGTGGTGTCTTGGATGGGCAGGATGGTTTCATGATCCTGGGTTTCAGGGGTTATTGTACAGACGAAGGAATAAAGCAGCTCCCAAATCAAAGCCTAAGAAGAGTAGGCGCTATGTTCCCTGAAAGAGAAGGGTCCTCACGAGAAGCCAGGAGTAAGTTAAATATCACATGCAAGGTGCCTTACAAGAGATGATCTATATGAGGGAGACTCTCATTTTTGCCTTCAAAGGCACATCTGATACTGTCAGGTGCCATACCGGTCCCAAAGCCCTCTTGCTTCGATGTCATGTCGCTCTACCTTCGCTGTGCAGTTGTCGCACTCAATTTGGTTGCTGTTGGAATCGGCATGTTCTGGAGTGATAGCGATGAACAGAACCCCAGAACAGGTCGCATTATTTGGGCAACTTCCTGTTTTAGGGTTCAGGGTTTCGTTTTTAAGGATCGACAAACCTTTTCAGAGCAAGAAACGGGCAAGCCAAGCTCCCAGGCACGTGCAATCAACCGTACATGAACTATAGTCTAAACTCCCAGTATCCCCCCCTTAATAACCCCTTTACTAATTACTCCCCTATACAATCCCATACGTAGCCCCCTTTAACCCGCTTTCAGTGGTTTAGACTGTAGCTCATATATGCCTTGTGGCACAAGGCTAAATACAACACTGCCAACCCCTCTAGAAACTGGTGAAGGAGCCTCATTATTTTAGGGTAGCGTGCCTCAGGTTTCCCCTACCCTGAACTGAGCCGAGAAAACATCCTCAACCTCGTACATCCCCTCTCCGTACCGATGCACTGCATGGTCATCTCAATCTACTTCTCCACACGCAAAGGAGGCCCAAATCATGCAGGCCCACCCCTCCAAAATCACCTTCCCCTTACCGTCCCTGTCTAATCCTTGTCTTAACCCTAAACCCTACATAGGGGTTATATAGGGGTTATATAGGGTTTATATAGGGGTTATAGGGCTATATAGGGATTATATACTCCATAAAAACCATGTCAACCACCCTGCTTGCGCTGAGCCTCTGCTCGGCCCATAAGGTGCCAAAAGGATTTTTTTGTCTGTGCCGCCACTTCTGTGCTTTGAGCAACCTGTGAGTGGTCGAGGGCATTTGTTTCTGATGTTTAGGGGCATGAGTGGTTCAGGGCCGCAGAAGGGGTTGATTAAGGGCCTTCGTTTTGGTTCTGAGTTTGACGTGCTTTTTATACCTCAAGTTCATCTCAGAATCCTCCGCAAGGATCCTTGGAACCCTTTATTCGATTCTCTTCGGCAATCTGATCTCTGTGCGCCCGCTATCTAAGTTTGAGGGCTCCTGAGTGCTGGAACATGACGTAAGCAGCGCTCAATGAGCTGCTGCTAAGGTATGGCTTCAGTGTCCCCACTCTCCCCTTCTTGAACAGCGCATCTTCGAGTGCACCTGTTTTTGCTTGGTGATCCAATTCTGACCTCTGTCTCTCTGGGCAAACCCGACCCAGGACTGCCCTTAACCCTAAAAGTCTCAGCATCAGGCCGGTGCTGGAGGCGGGGATGCGGCAAAGGGCTCGAACACCCGGCGCGCGATCTGAGCACTTTGATTTACATTTGCGTTGATTGGGTCCAGGTTTCAGTTGTAGGCGGCGCTTCAGGCGGCGTTCTAGCGCTCGATTTCACGCAGGGATGAGAGTTCAAAGTGTCAGACGGTTCTGACGTTTACGGCTTCTGGGCTTTCACATCCAAGTTTGAGCTTCCAGAGCGATGTCTGCGGAAAAGGGGTTGAGGGTCGAGGTTTGAGTGTGGGGCTTATGGTGATACGCATTGACTGGCGGTTTAGGTAAGGATGAATGCAAAGTGTCCAGGAGCATGTTCACAAACACACACAGCCTTACCCTGCAAATCCTTGCAAAAAGATAAATGTGGAAGTCTAGACTAAGCCATGATTCCTGATCAGGGTCACAATGGTGATTATCATCATGATAGTTGCTGCAGCCCCCATTTCTTTCCAGTCCGGTGCCTGTCTCTACTAGGAGTCTGATCACTGTACTTTTCTTCTCTGGACATGGAGCTGCAGGAGAACGCGGCTAGCTCAGCTTTCGGAGAGGAAAGATAGCAAGCAGCAAGCAAAAGAACAAATGCAGAACCTTCTTTTGTTTTTCCTGTGTGCAATCCTCTGTTTGCTAGCCCAGAAAACATTTGCATTACTGGAAAGGCACTGTAAAACCCACACGCATGCCAGCCCTTGCAACACTGCAGTGCAAGAGCTATCGAAGCGTCTCTTGCCTGCTTCTCAGTGGCGGAGCTTGGCACCAGACTGCCCGATCTTGGCGTCACAGCAGCTTGACTGTTAGGGCTTAGGGTTGCTTGCGGGCATGAGGCTGCTTCTTCTAGCGCAAAGAGATCAGCTGGACAGCATCAACCACAGTCATACAGTAGGAAGTGTGGCTGCGAGGGATTGTGAGTTTGTTTGCCTGCATGTGTGCAGGACCACCTGAGCACATGCTGAAAGCGACTGAAACGAGAGGTATGCCCTTGACGTTTACGGTGCTCATTCGGTATCAGTACCTTTTGAACATGCAGACAGCTCCAGCAACGTGGGCTTTAGCGCAGACAGTCGAGAAGTTGCGGCAACTACGGGATCCGCTGAACGAGGCCGGACCTGACTGTCAGGTTGATCCAGGAGACAAGCAGTAGAATTAACATGCGGACACAGACATCTTAGGGTCTCCTCTGAACACACTCTTTGCCTGTTGCAGTCATAGGATGAAAGCGCGGCTTGCTTGGCATGTCTCCAGATGCCGAGAAGCCCAGTAAAGGCTCGGGCTGCCGCGCTCGCGCCTGCAGTGTATGAGGATTGCAGATGCACTTGCGTTGCGAGTCAGAAAGGTGCATTACGTAAGTGTAGGTGGTGCCCCGGAAAAGGTCCGTGTACGCAGAATAGTATAATCAGCACGAGTACTCTGAAAACTGCATCAACAGGTGGGCGTGCTCCGTAATGTTGGCTTGTCAGCTGAAACTCCACCTGGCCCCTGTCACCAAAAAACACCTTCATGGAAGAGGAGTTAGAGCATCGCTCAGCCCGTGAATCCGATGCAGCTTCCACGTTTGAATGCGAGAGCCGGAAGACTCCCATGCCAAGAACCCGCGCCAGGTCCGAGATGGCCTCAATCTACATTCCACATCCTCTGCCCACATACTCACGTGATTTTGAGAACTTGCATGCCTGAGATGAAAATGCGAATGCCGGCTATAAGCCCTCCGCATAAAAAAAGTTCATGATTGGACTGCCATCAAGTTGGCAAATGACAAAGGGACTGCCTGTGATTTTGAAAGACCTTGAATCCATCTAGACCTATCCGGGAGCTTGAAACTCCTGCTTATACGGATCCATGCATTTCAATTTCCATTGATATCATGGGGGTAATATCCCCAGATATAAAATGATCCCCATCTAGCCCTCTATAACCCTACATACTCCCTTTGTAAGCCTACTGTAGTATCCCTGCATACTCCTGGACCCCTCCCCCCGTTTGCTGAAGGCAAGGCTTCTGCAGCGCCTCGGCGCGCGCGAGGTGTTCCGCGCATTCCGCCATGGAGCCGCCGTGTGGTGAAATGAATGCTGTGGTTCAAGTCTGCTTCAAGGCTTAGGGGTTTAGGGGTTTGAGCCGTAAAGGTGTGAGGTTTCGGTAACGCATGGTGTAGGTAGGGCTCGGCTAAGGGCTTGAGCTCTGAGGGCTTGCAAAGAACCTGGCACGGAGCCTTTTTTAAAGAGAGTACTGGTAGACGCGATGACCATTCCTGCTCGCCAGTTTGGCTGGACGACTATCGGACTATTGGTTGATCCTGAGTGGGCCGACATGGACTTCGATCAAAGACCGAACAGACGGTCCGAAGCAAGCGGAATCGCGCTGGCCTACTTGACAGTCTGTATGGTACTGCATGGCATTGTGCTGCGAGACTCTGAACCCTGCCAGTAGTCTACCAGCATACCCGAGGCCCGAGGCCCCAGCCCCAAACCTAACATGAGCCAGGCTGCTTCAGTATGCTTCGTTTTCATGGTATCACCTGTTGCTAGCTGGTAGTTGGAGTTCCCTTGACTTTTGGGTGTGGGCTCAGGTTTCCAGGGTAGCAGTGCTTGGTGTGCCGGGATCAAGAGTCAGGATTTCAAGCGGACGGCGGGATTGCCGAATGCAAAGCGCCATTATCCTGCTTTGCGTTGGAGGCTCACTTTAGGATTGCATCTTGAATGTCTGGCTTGTACAGTACATGTGTAGTATGTCTGAATGTTGGTAAGCACAGTATCCCACTTGTCCGTGAAGAAAACTCCATCCCCGGTAGAAAGGCCTCCAAGATGGACCCTCAGCTTGAGAAACGCCTTCTGGGCATAGTGGTGCTACCACCATCATGAAGTGGTCGACTCCCTGACCCAGAAGATGAAAACGCATCTGAATGGGAGCTCATGCAAAACTGCCCAACACTACAAGCATGCAACCACTAATCTAACAACACAAAACTATACGCCATCCGTAGTACCCCACGTTAACTGGAAAAACGTTTGCTAGCACCCCCTGGAAACGTTCATGTTTCCAGCTGTAGGAGGAGGTCCCCGAAAAGGCAGCTTTTTTGATTCCTGCGCTTCACAATTGCTCATCGTCTAAACAGTAGAGACAGCGGAGAATTCCCAAAGTGAAGGGTTTTGACATAGCAGGAGGAGATTGCAGCTATGGGGTCAGAAGGTCCGCAGGGTTCCAACGGCAAGAGCGATACAAAAGGGAGTTCCAGACTGCAACGAATCTCAGAGGTTGCCATTTGTTGTGGGAAACTCTGCACCTTGACCTTGGGAAGCTCCTGTGCAAAACCAGGTTGCAGCATGTTCTGTGACGGAACAAGCTTCCAAGGCATTTGGGGCACATTGCGAAAACGCTCCGCCCAAAACAATACCAAACCCAGGATCTTGAAAGTGTCTTCGGCTAGTGCGGCAGCAACCTGGTCGTAGATCCCATGCTGCTAAATGCTCGCCTGCCAGTCCGTCTCCTCTGAAGACTTTTTGCAAAAACCAACAGCAAGGATTCATGTTTAAGGTTCACAGGTTGCCTTGAGGGGTCTTTTCGTAGCCGTGGTCGGTATTTGAGAATTTCCTCTGTTTCGGCACCCTCATTCTTTCAAACGTCTTCTGAGCAAGAATAACTTCAATAACGACAGAATGCTAGGGCAAAAGCATCCGGCTGGCAGCAATACGTGCAAAGACCATATGAAGCCTCAGAATTAGCTAGAAATGTCTCTGCCAGTGGCTCACCCGTGCAAGTGAGCACTTACGTCAGAACGGCATCCCCAAAGTAGGAATCCAGACTACGTGATACGGACTCCTCAAGTATGACTCCCGATTTAGAAGCGCCCCTCGTCAGAACGTAAACTATCGAACAGCACAGAACACCAAACTAACAGATGTCTGCTAACTCAGATTCAAGCCCGACATGCAGGCAACCTTGTCTAGCTTACATGAAGCCAGAATGAAAATCCACGGCAGCCGAACCAGCAGAGGATGACCTTCCTCAAGGGTGCGGCATGGATGGCAAAACAATCGCTCGCGGTGCAACCCGGCCACCCGGCAGTCTAGCTTTCTTGTTGCTAGGACCCTGGTCTGTCCGCAAGTCTGTCATGCCAAAGACCCTTGTACTTGACAGACGCCGTATTGACTATTCTTACGAGACGTCCTTCTCTGATCTCTGCCATGCAACGGGCCATGTAGTCCCTGAATCGTAAATCGGAATCCTTCTTGGAGGTTCCTAGGACTTAGCTGTAAGTACTTACACAGAGGGCAGCCTGTGTACACCCTAAAGTCCTACACCCGGAGCCAATAAATCTTTCACTCCTAGACTCTTGGTTGTCGTTCTATGGTCGAGGATGTAATGGTTACCAAAACAAACCGATGGGGGACTGCAACACGCAAGCTGCATGAACCGCTCGCATTTCATATGCACAAGTCTTCTGCTTTGTTTTTCATCGTGTCGGTGGTCAAGCTGCTAATGCAAAATCTAAGTCTATGCTGGTTGTAACGCATGCTCCAGATTTTCCCGTATCACTCCACTGGAATCAGAAGTAGTTCCGTGTGGCCCTCACAAGTAGCCAGCGCACGAGATGCAATGCGAGATGTGTAGTGTGTCTTGTCTAGGGCTCTGCACGCAAGGAAGCCTTTGAGTCTTTCAGCCAAGGTTACAATCTCAAACTGCATGAGATACGAGAGGAGTCGGTACAAGGTCTACATGTACATATAGGTCTGGCAACATGCCGGCAAGTCACCTTTGCGCAGGGGCAGAACGTACTGTTATCACATGTTATCACCATAATGTTCCAAAAACAGAAATGGTATCAACTGCTTGGTTATGTATCTTCACATTACAGCACATATACATGTGTCCCGGAGTCGCTGCACCCAAGGAAATGGCTGGTAGTCATGATGGTACCGCTACGCACGCCTGCGCGCATGTTGCGAACGTTATGTCCACCCAGACGTCATATAGCTGCTTAGTTCCGAGCAGTACCACAGGATTGGTTACAGTACTTCCTTTGACCTACCAGCCCTCAGGATGGCTGCCATTACCACACGAAGATTTCATCGCTGCTTTTAAAGCCCTCAAGCTCTCCCCAAAGTGGCTCCCTCGCGCACATGAATGGCGAGGCTCGCTGTACAAGGCAGGGACACTAAACAAGGAGTGCATTTGCGTGCCATCCGGATCCGGTTAGGGTCCCAGTAAAAGCTTGGTCTTCATTGTCTTCAATTAAAGAAATCCCCCCCCTCCTGCAGCTCTGTATCGCAGAGTTGTGGTAAGATTGTTCCCTGCCTGCTCGGCATCAACTTCATCCGTTAACAGTCGGGTGCTCTGATACAGAGGCATCACACGCAGTGTGCTAAAACAGCGCTGCAAAGATTATCGCTAGAGACTCGAGAAATGATCCCGATGACGGTTCTTGATCTAACTACAGAGAGTTTCTGCAAGAAACTACTCGAAGGTGTTGACTCAGCCACAGTCAGCACAGAGACCACGACAAACGTCAAAAGAGAAAGCTTGTCACTTATTTCATCTCGGATCCCTGTATCAAGCACCCGGACATCACGAGAAATAAGGAGGGCCCAACAGGCCGTACTGCAGGGGCAGCGAGTTTTGACAACTGTGGCGCGCGTACGGGTAGAAGCTCTAACTCAAGGCCCATTTGAAGCATGAACGATTACAAAGCAACCAAAAATGCTGGCAGAAAGGATCCATACAGTCTCAACTCTCGGCCGTGAGAGCCCCCAAAATGTTCGATCCTATTGCAAACATAGGCAGTCGATGGTTCGTCAAGCTGCGATGATACCTCCAAAGCCCATCTGGCCCAAACTCTATCATGAAACTGCCAGGACCTTGTCTAGGAACCTATGAATTGCCGCAATACCCCTATGTTAAAGAAGTTTGTGGGACCTACCCGGCATGACACCTGAGCCTTGAACCCCAAACGTTTCTGCATCATGAACTTCTACACCCTTACCATTCTTCATCCTAAATCTGCAAAACTTCACAACTTAAATCCCAAATCTGTAGATCCTGCACCCGCGCCATGCTGAACCTCAACAGGGCTTCCTTCAAAAGAATTATAGCACATCAGGATCTATATTGGGGTTCCCCCCATTTACAGCGAAAAAGGCTAGGCCCCCGCAGCTGCACCTTGAGACCGCAGCCAAGTCGTGACTTCGGCCCAAGTAGCCTCACGAGCCGCTTCCCCGTTCCCCCTAATGGTTTCGGGTTTAGGGTTTAGGGTTCAGGGGGTTTAGGGTTGCGTATGTATAGGGATCTAAGGGGTATACCCCCAATGGTTTCGGGTTTAGGGTTTACGGGGTTTAGGGTTGCGCATGTATAGGGATATACAGGTTATATTGGGGCTTTAGAGAGATAATGGAAGAGAAAATGGAAGCTACTATTAAGGTCTAGGGATGTCTAGGGTTTAGGGATTGTGCCCCCATAATTAATGAAGAATCTCTTGCACAAGAAAATGAAATATTAAATGGATTCTGTGTATGGCTCCTAGTACTAGACCCATATAATGGAGAATCACATGGAAAAGAAGGGGAAGGCGAAATGGAAACTAGCGACTAGGTCTCCCCAACATAAAAAAACAACATCCCAAAATCTTAGGCATTTCCAACATATCAGAATTCACGACACTGGGAACGTGGAGTTGGGAAGCATTTAATACTGTTGAACATTGAGGGGGGTTGGGTTTGAATATTAGTGAGAAGGGACTAAGGGTTTGGGGTCTAGCTCCTGTGCAATTCGTCTTGCTTTACTATGCTTGTTGCTGGGGAGTTGTAGTATACTACCCCTCAAAAAATGGGTTGGCGCTCCTGATGAATCTAGTACTTCATAGAGCTAAGGTGAAGCCACCAAGTCCTGGAAGCCTCAGCTATGAACTCAGAAGCCATGCAATGAGACATCCTGTTCACCACCATCCTCATCCTCATGGTGGTCATCATGGTCATCGGCATCTAAAACCCAGATCTGCCTTTTCCATGCCGCAGCTTTGCGCATGCGGAAATTGCTTTGGTGAAGGGGATTCAAGACAAGAAGCACATTCTCAAAATCCTTTGCATGTGGACTCAGGGCCCCTGAAGAATCCCTACACCCGAAACAGTTCATGTGCCCGTGATTGAGAGCTTGGGTTTAGGACATAGAGGGTTCACACTAGCACTGGTAATACTGGCACTGGTAATGCAGGCATGGAGATTAAGTTAGGGTCATGGGGCGCTTCTGGAATCCGGCGGCGCATCTGTTTGTCAGTTTTTGGACCATGTGCGAGTCACATCGGGCAAGACTTGACAGCAAATGTGGCTTGAAACCTGAACCCCAAATCCTGGAGGCCCTGTACGCCATACGTAGTCTGAACCTTGAAGCCCTTCACAGTCAACGGCCCATTTTCCGAGAGCATTCCGACCGTTTTTCTGGAGAGCATTCCAACCCTAAAGCCCTAAACCCTGCCACCCCCTTCATGCATAAACTCTAATCGTGCTCCAGTGGCCGAGTAGGTTGGCAGCTGGCCACTGAGCAAGGGGTGTTCGCGGATGCCTTGATGGCCTCAGGGGGGCAAGGCTCCGATGGCCCTTATACAGGGTATATTATTGGGGTTATATAGGGATAATGGAAAGGAAAATGGAAACTACTATAGTATAATAAGGATCATTATTGGGGTTATATAGGGATAATGGAAAAGAAAATGGAAACTACTATAGAATAATAGAGTATATTATTGGGGGTTATATAGGGATAATGGAAAAGAAAATGGAAACTACTACTTAGTTTTTCTTTTTGACGCCCCTTTTACCCTCCGCTTACAGTCAGGACTACTTAGGGTTTAGGTTTTAGGGTTTAGGATAGACACGCGCATCGCACAGCGGCGCAGGCACGGCAATGACTGTCTGTCCCGGCTAACCCAGTGCATTGACTGGCTCTTGAGGCTACAGCAGGCAGGCCAGCTACTCAGTTCTTAAGGTCGAGGACATCACCAAGCTAGTCAAACCCACTGCGCACCAGACTCCACATTAGCACGTTAGCTCCTACAGAATTCCCTGGCTCTCAGCTCAGCAACTGGTTCAGTGTGCTGCCGGACGCAGCATGCAGGCACTGTTGTAAGGTTCACCCAGCTGTTCACTTGCTCTCATGCACCAGCCCTGGTTCACCATCTGAGCTGCAATCCACATGCAACAAATTCCAGGTCAATTCAGACTTCAGCCCAACAATCCTGAATTCTTGAATACCCTGCGGGATTGTCTTGCAGTTTGTCATGCAAAGATACAAGAGGGTGCATCATGCAGCTGACTGAACAGCTGTCCCAGGTCGAATCGAGCCACAACACATACGCTACTAGTTGCACCAGACGCGACAGCACGACTGACTTCTGTAAGGCCCATGTAGCCTATCCAAGAGATACTTGGTGGCATCGTTTTATTGCAAGTCAGCCAAGGTCTCGTAGAGAGGGTTTAGGATTTAGGGTTTAGGGTTGTCCAAGCTGTGGTCCTTTTGTGCATGCCCTACATATCAGAGGTACAGGTTTTGACAACCCACCATATTGTTCCATGAGCAGTGCAGACGGAGCGTGTGGGTTTAGTTCATGGGTCTCGGATCATTTTGCTTGCTCGTTCTGAGTAGGGAATAAGGGAATCTTATCCCACACTATATAACCCCTATACAATATTCCCTTATTCCGTACTAAGAACCAGTAGATTTAGGCTGGGGGGCCCTCAGGTTGGTAGTATACTAAAATATAGCGGTAGGTGTTGTCTCGGGGTGCGTTTCGATGAGTTCTATTTGTAGAACTTGTACCAATCTACAAAAGGCCCAAATCGTAACCACGTTTCACCCTCTATCCCCTGCAGCTACATTTCTAGATGACGGCAGCTGTAAAAAACTGCCTTTTTGCCGGCCTGAGGACACACTACCCCACAATATCGGCTCCTGGGTGTACATCGTTTAAGGGTTTAGATTTAAGGGTTTGGCCAACAGAGACAAACAGATGCATTTGACCTGGACGCTACTGCCAAGGGCTAAACAAACCGACAACAGTATATCTTGATAACTCTTAGAACAAGCGGCCCATTCGGTCGGCAGGTTGCCGAGGAATGAGCTTCGCCACGAAGTCCTCTGAACAATGGTCTTGGCCATAGACTTTTTTTTCGGGCTGCAGTTCAGGGTGGAAAGGTTCAGGGTTTTCCGTGGTTCAGGTTTTACGTTTGGAGCCTCTGGGATCTCGTGAGCAGAGCTTCCAGGTTCAAAAGCCCATTCCGATCCTGCTCAACCGGCCGCATGCGGCGCGCAGCGTTTGACTCTGGCTGCTCCAGGCATCGCCTGAGCCTGAGAAAGGCCCATGGTGAGCGAAAATGATTGAGAGCTTCTCCAAATTTAGACGCGATAGGGCAGGGCCTTTTAGGTTTTAGGATCATGGGGTTTAGGATTTTGGGGTTCAACGGCTTTAAGCTTTAGGCGTTTTAGCTTCTAGATTTTGTTTGGCTTGGGCGCCTCTCTACACAAGACCGATAGCGCGTGAAGTGTGGTTTTTCGTCACAAATCCAAATGCCCCCTCAAGACTGCGGTACAACACAAAGCAAACGCATCCCCCTATCAGGTCACAAGTCCTAAGCTGATTGTGCAGCAGAATAGCCAGCCGGTGGTGCAGCTTGTGGTGGGTGGTAATGTAATGATGTGATGACTTTGGTGGCGGTAGCTGCAGCTTCTGACACGGAACATCCTATGGAACCACCCTATTTTGTGCTCCGAGGAGCATCTCGCAGTCTTTCAGGTGCGCTTGAAAGTCGCCAGCCCATCGCCTCAGTCTTAATTAAGTTAAGGCTTAGGCAGTCTAGGGGTGGAGAGCTGAAGCTCGAAGCGGGCGGCTGGAGTGCTGTCAGAATTGGGCAACTTGCTCTACACCCGGCAACGCTTGCTAACGTTGTGGGCCAGATGTTTGGTGGAGGTGAACAATGAAGCCACGCGCAAAGAGCCTCATTAACTATGTTGTTTATATATGAGGCGCATGTCGTACGTCTCAGGCCAAGGTCTGACAAAGACAGGGGCGAGCTGGCGCAGCTACGCAGAACAACAGGGATAACATTATATTGGGGTTATATAGGTATAATGGAAAAGAAAATGGAAACTACAGGAATTATGGGGATTATATCCGGGTTACATGAGAGAAGAGCAGGGCATGTTATGTTGATCAGCAAAAGAAAGCTAGGCGCCAGTTGTCCAAAGAAGCCTGTTCAACGTCCCGCATTGGAGCATGCACAGCCCAATCTGTTGAATCAATAATCCCTTTTCCATATTTAATCTTAAGCCCCCCCCCTAATGTTAAATACGGGTTCCCCTTAAGGGAAAGGATGACTATCACCCTTTCTTGACCTTTGCTCCCACTGTTAGCAGCCTCGAATATTATATTGGGGCTGTATAGGGATAATGGAAAATTAAAACGGAAACTACCGGGAGTATAGAGGTTCTATTAGTTTAGCCTCTAGGCTGCTGCAAACCTCACTTCTCAGGTCTATGCATCTTCCCCATCGGCGGCAACGGGTCTGCCTTCATTGGTTGGAAGATCTAGCAGAGGCTTTGGCTCGATGAGGCTTTGCATGCACGGGCAGCATATCATAACAATGCATGTGCAACAGCTCACGATCGCAGCGGACAAGTGCAAATGCCTTGTGCATTTGTCTCTTATGCCACTCAGCCCCACCGCATCTGCAGTCAAGCATCCAACGCCCAAAGCTTGTTGCAACCAATCTGTAAGTCCCCAACACAAGCGGGCACCCCATTTCCCAAAGAGTAACCGCCCAACATCAGGAATCTGAGCTCCAGGCCTTGTTAAGCAGTCCACCCGTCAGCAGCACCCACACCAGGACCCCCAAAGAATACAGGTCCGCCCCTGGCAGAACTTCTAGTTCGTTCTTGACGGTTGCCGCTTCAGTTCATGCATATTCGTGCCATTCTAAATGCCACTCTATTCTGATTGGGATTGAGACCACCGCAAGTCTACACAGTAGCAGACTAGGATTAACTTTGTAGCCATGTATGGGTCACTCGACTTCAAGACCAATGGATTCCTTGCGAGCTACTGGCCACAATGCACAGTCTAAATGGTGAGGTACAGCAATGTGGATTTTGCAGGCAGGCTTCCCTGACATGAGCCAGAGGGAATGCGAATACATGCGAATACCAACGTTTACCCCTTGTTCAGGCTGCTAACGAAACATGCGACCGCCCCTAAAAAACGGAATGGAGACCTGTCACGCATGTCGGAGAGATGCGTTGCCCCGAGCACTGGCTACATTAAGGAAAGAAGTACCCCGCAGCCCATGAGATCTAATTGACTGCAGGGTGGCTGAAGCCAGCCAATCATTATAACAAACTAACGGATTCACGAATTCTTGCGGCCGTCTCCAAAAAAGCTCTGAGTCGGCAGCTGGAGTCGTAGGTCTGCTGTGCCAAAACCTCTGGCGCGACCTCGCAGCTCTGTCCCTGTTTCGCTGAGGCTCGGGGGGGGGGGGGGTCAGGACTATAGGCATTGAACGTCTGATGCAGAAGAGCGCATACAGAACTCCATCTCGTAAAGACACAGTGCGGCTGCAAAGGAACTCCACAACTTCAGCTAGCCATGCAAACACTAGCCCGTTGGAATTGGAAGGCTCCATCCATCTACACGTGTGCGGCCTCTGGAAATCTCTTGAAAGGGACGTATGTTGTCGAGTAATTCAGCATCCTTAGTGAGTTGCATGCCCAATTGAGCGCGGTCACGTATCCAGGACTTCCAGTGGGCACGCCGAAAGACCAAATCCTGGCCCAAGTTCGAGAAAGCTTCAGTTATAAGATTTACGGAAGGGTTTAGGGTCTAACCAGCGATGTGTTTAGGGTGTTGCAGTCCAGGTGTTTGACTTCTCAGTTTAGGATTTGAGTTGCAGATGGAGGGAGGGAACCAAAGCGGCAACTTCAGAAGCCAGGGACACCATCAAGAACACCTGGGTTGCTAAGGAACTTAAATTAAACTTTCATAATGGGTATATATAGTAATTACTACGGTTCCCCCCAATATAACAACCAAAACTAAGTTCCTTAACAGCAGCCCAGCAACAAGAAGGCCACCTGGAAGAGCAGCTCTCAACACTTGCATGCTCCGACAGCACCAGGGGTTTAGGGGTTTTAATCTACAGTCCCCCTTAAGTAGATAGAATATGGGGTATATGGGGATGTTATTGTAATATATCCAAAGCCATATTCTATCTACTTAAGGGGGAGTATACAGAAATATTGAATGTTCTGAGGCTTTAAGGCTCGAGCTTCTTAAATTAATGAGCTTCTGTCCTGTAAGGGATTTCGACACGCGCGTAGGGGCTCGGCTGAAGGGCGCAAAGCCCTTGATTCAAAATGTTTGGCGTCTGCATGGGTCTAGGTGAATATCTGTCTTAGTGAGGCGCAAGGCTCCAAGTCCAATCTATTCGAAGCATTAGTGAAGTGCAGATTTCAAGATGCTGCTAGTGTCTCCGAAACAAAGTTGACAAGGCTGCAGCAAGAGACATTTTCCAGCAAAAAGCTCGCGACACTTACAGAATCTTACAAACATAGAATAGTCCCATCGCTTGAACCTACACCTCCGGCCGTAGAAGTTCTGAACCAGCCAAAGCAGCAAACGTGTCCCGCGCACCCCACCGACTCAACGCCAAACCGGCCGAAGCCGAAATCTGTCAGCTTGGCGCAGCCTCTCCACTGCAAGTGGCTACGTATTACATGCTCATCGTTCCTGGAATTAAAGTTCAGCAGAGAGAGCAGGTGGTAAAGATACTGATCTGGCTGTAGGCTCATAGGTCATAGGACGTTTTTAGGTTTTGCAGGTGCTGGGTCATAAGTTGACTTGCCATCCCGGCTACTGCTACAGTGAAGGTCATATCCGAAGTTCACCTGGGCCAGTACAAGGTCTACACTGTAACTGAAGGACACAGTCTGACACCAAACCGATGCGTGCGCTTTGTACTTTGCACCAAATCCTTGTCTGGAGTCATCGCACCACTACACTTGACCCAGAAAGCTCCAGGATCTGTTTTCCAGTCACGCGATGCTGGGAGATCTTCGCCCCGGTCCAAATCAGATATTATGGCAAATCGAAGCCTTCTTGGCTTAACACGACGTTCTCGGGCTTCAAGTCTCGTAGCCTCAGCAAATTTGTGGGTCTTTGCAATTCCCCGTTTGCAATGGGCATGTCAGGTGCCAAGTGTGACCACTTTATGTTCAGTTCAGGCCTGAAGGGACAAACTAATTCGATCCACAAGTAGTGGGCTTGGTGTCGATGATTCCCGCCCGACTGGAATAGGATTGCCTCTCAAGATGTGCTGGGCCTCTGCTTTCAACTGGCTCAACATGCAGAGTTGAGGAATAGCAGGGCTTACGGGAATATGATCGCGGAACAGAATCTTGTAATACTATGGATGTCCGAGCCGATCCCTTCGCACCCATCAAACGCTCCTTGGGCATATAAGCTGTGTCCTAGGTCCCGGTAGGACACACCAAAGCGCAAAGTAAGCGTTTTTTCCAAAGCTTGCTAATCAGGAAGCCTACCTGTAGCGCACTGTGGTTACATTCTTGCGGAAGGGAAAGCTTCGTGCCTACAATGTGCTCATTCTGCAGCCACGAAAACATGTCCATACATGATCTGAAAAACAATAAGTGTCTAGGGCACCCTTTCTCAGAGAGCTGGAAGCCCATGCGCCAACCTAAGTTCAGCCTGAATTTCACGCAGTATTGTGCCAGTTGCCTGTCATTCATGTACAGCGGGCTTGGTTAGAGTGTTGGTCTTTTTTGTTGTTTGGGCTTTTCGGGTGTTATGTTTTTGCTGCTTGGGCGGAGGCGTGTTTTGTTTTTTGCTGTTTGGGCGGGGGCGGGGGCCCCGCCCAAACAGCGAAAACATGAACACGCCCCGACCCTTCCGAGCGTTTCCTTTTTTGCTGTTTGGGCGGCTTTTTTTTGCTGTTTGGGCGGGGTGCGTGTTTTTTT
>CAJNIZ010024703.1:7250-28854 GCA_905231905.1 Symbiodinium pilosum
GGTACCCCCTATTTTGGGAAACTGCCAGATTGGGGCTTGCAAAAAAGGCGGTAATGCCTTTCAAAGGGGTTAGAAGGCTTTATTGGAGTTATGTAGGTATAGATCGGGTTTAGGAACCTGTTTGGGTTTGAAAAGATCGAGGTATTTTTGGGGTCACATGGGCTCAGTCCTTAAGTAAACTCCAAAGTGAGGGCCAGGAGCACCTGACAACCCGAAACCCTAAACCTTCAGCTACAAAGTGGTAATTTCCCAAAATTAAGGTACCCAAATATAGACCCCCATATACTATAGTCCTTTTTATAGGGACCCCTAAATAGATACCCCATTATTTTGGGAAACTCCTAAGTAAAGCCCATGAGCACCTGACAGGATGATACTGCTTGCTTGCTACTCGAATACGTCGAGCCGCTGGGTGAAACAAGCAACAGCCACATGAGTAGTATTTTATTTGGGGTTTAGGGTTTAGGGTTTAGGGTTTAGGTGAGTAGTATTTTATTTGGGGATACTATGGTACCCAATATAGAGTAAGATTATATCCTCCTTTTGGGTATTGTATTATATAAGGAATATTATCTTACTGGGTTTAACCACCAAAAAAACGCTACTCACATGAGTAGTCCAGAAATATATGGGCTTAGGGTTAAAGGCTCAGGCTTCCCAAATTTCGGGCCCCATTTTGGCACCCCTAGATATCAGGTGCCGTAATATAAACCATAACCAAAAGGGCCCCTTGGTTTTGAGAATTACCCACATGGTCTGTTGGGTTTAAGCTCGACATAGTTCTGTATTTATGCAAAAGATGCCGCAGCGTCAGTAGCTGCAGGAGGCGTCTTACGGGTAACGTAGAAGCCGGCGAGTTGTTCAAATTTTGGGCTGTCTTGTTGGCGTTCGTCAGATAGTGCGGCACATCTCTCTGAAGGAATTTAACGGGCGGCATAAATTCTAGGCAGTACCCCCGCAAGTGCTAGATAATCCATGTGCAGTACAAACAAAGAACTCACAAGGTAAGTTAGCTTCACAGCATTGGACCTAGGGGCAATTTGCTTCCCACATGTTTCAAGTGTGGTTGTGTTATTCAAGCCCATGTTTTCGAGGTGCTCCTTGGTAAGCATTGGGGGGACAAACTTGAGGTTCCTGATTTTGGAGAATAGGCCAGGTCTTAGGCAACTTGCTCCAGGAATGTTTTCAGAGCATACACTCGCAAGATGTCTTAATCTACGGCATCTGCCTTGAACGGTAAAAGGCTGAACCCCAATCAACGGGATTCTAAACCGTAAACCCTAAACCCACCCTAAACCCTAAACCCTAAACCTTCATCTAGTCACAGCCTTTCTTCACTTATCGTGTGAAGCCATGCGGCGCCGGATCTAAAACTGAATATTAGGAAAAAGGGTACCCTTACTATTAAGGGGTTGCTGGGGAACCTCGAAAGCCACAATTGCCACAGTAGCCCTAGCTAGTAGCACTCATACCCGCCCGCCCCGCAGAAGATGCACGAGTGATTGTCGACGGAAAAAAGAAACTTGATGCAGAATATGCCAGAGACTGGACAAGGGTTTAGGGTTTTGATTTCCTCCCAAACCCTAAAACCTAAACCCTTTAGCCCACGACAGACAGAAACATGGAAGAAAAAGATGAGCCTGCAAAAGAAGCCCTGCCTTTGGTTCACCCTGAGCTTACATAAGTCCTAAACCCTAAATAACCTGCACAATTCCTGAAAACCCAAAGTATACGATAATTGTATGATGAACCAACCCTGGGGGTAAACCTTCGGTTAGGGGCTCATGGGACTTAGTAGCTGTTTATGACTTACGGGACACAACCCCTACTTTTACTTGCGATAACCTGAATGAATCCAGCTAGTGACTGACCAAGTAAAAAGTAAATTCTGGCCCAGGATCACCATTTTCGGGATCCCACATGGGGTTCTCCTGGACAGGAGAGGTTATAGGGACGATTATGAGGGACTCTTGCAGGGGCTACTATAGTATAGGGGACGATATAGGGTTATAGGGACAACTATAGGGGATCATATTCAACAACAGCGCATGCGCAGGCTCAGGCACCTTCGCATCATCAGTGTTGCAGATATCTTGTAATGATGGCCTGATTCAACAGTGAGTGTTGAACACCTGCTTCAGCTGAAGTTCTAAGTGCAGCGAAAGCTTGGACCACCGCGCCACTCAGGAATGGATCCCTTTCGGATGAGATTCGAAGGCCTTTTGATATCTGGCAAGATGTGAAGTAAGACTGAAATCGGGATGTCCCACACTTCTGGGCCTTTTACCAGGAAATCGTTGCATCTACGGTAGCAATTGTGTGTGTGTGTGTGTTTTCATGAACGCACCCGCTGCACGCTAGGAGCCCACGCATGCGGGTAGAGGATTTGCTCAGAACCTCCTGTGTAGTTCCGTTTGGGGTTGTATATTCTAGGCCCTCACCAAACAGAATAAACCCAAAAAGGAATTACATAGGAGCCCTTGGGTTGGGTTTAGGGCTGATGTGAAGGGTTGACAGTACTGTGAATCTGCACGCTGCTTAATCATACATAGAGGGAAGGGATTCTACTAAACCCTGAAACCTAGACGCTATCACTTACATTGGGGCTTCTAGCCCTAGTTATAGTTGCATAAGTCCAGCTACGGGAAATATGAATAAAGGTATAAGCCAAGTTGTTTTTAGTAGTTTCTAAGTCCCGTAAGCCTGAACCCCAAACCCCAAACCCTTAACCTAAACCCAAAAAGCCTTTAAGTGTGTTCGGGAGTTTGGAATGCCGAGCTTTCCCGGGAATTTCTGACAGGGAGGTTGGTTTCTGGTTGTCGAATGTGGAAGCCTAAAAATCTACCAATATTGTGGTACCTTTTTAGGGTTTAGGGTTGTTGTAGTGGATGCATAGGGTTCGGGGCCTAGTTTTTCAAAGATGACTTACCAATACTATGGTAGCTCTAACAGTGTTGTAGGGGATGTGTAAAATTTCGGGGTCTAGCGTTTAGGGAATGACTACCAATATCATGATTTTGGTATGTGGTACCCCAACCACCCCTCAAAATGATAGTTGCAAATGCATGGCACCTGCAATCTGGTGTTTACCTTCCCGAGGTTCCCCGAACTCAAACCCTAAACCCGAAGGTTTTAATGACATTTAGCCATAATAATAATAATAGTAATAGTAATAGTAGTAAGAATAATTAATAGTACTGATAGTAATAATAGCAACTGGAGAGGAACGTACCATACTTCTTTCCCGTGCACGAATTCTGCAACCCAAGACTGCGACGTAAACTCAAAGCATAAACCCCTAAGAGTTCTAACGCCTAAGCCGAAAGCCTAAACCCTAATCCCAAAACCCCCTAATTCCTAAACCTAAACCCCTAAACCACTTGATTGGAGAGGTGTCAGGAGCGTAGCCGTCAGATCCCTGACGAGCGCATCGTTGACTGGGCGGGCCAGTGCGCTTGACATGATTGTGGTTGCTTTTGCGAAAGCGGATAGGTTTAGGGAGTGTAGGGTCTTGAGTTCAGGGCACGAGGGTTTTGGAGCTTAGGTCCAGTTTTTAGCTTTGCACACTCCATCCGTAACCTTGAACCCTAAACTCTAAAAACCTTAAATCCTAAGCCGAGTGAGCAGGATTTGGTAGGTGGTCAAAAGTGTGGTTCCTGGGGGGCACCCTGAATATATTAGGAGCCGCAATAGGGACCCCCTACAAAGACGACCATAATTTTCACAACCTTTGATGTGGCCCCTAAGCCCTAACCCTATACCCTACAAAGAAGGGGGCCTGTTGAAGATCTAAGCGCAGTCAGTTGCGCAGTTAAGGGTTTAGGGTTTGGGGTTTCTGCATGTATCAGGATCTTTGAAGCCTAAGCCCTACACCCTAGGTTCCCAAAGCACAATTCGTTTCATCCATATGCAGCAGCTGAAGTGGATCAGCAGTCCCAGAAAACTTGTCACATGGTCTCCGACATGGCTTCTGGGGCACGTGATTTATAGTTTATCTTTGAAGGATACAGGGGTGGTCTGAGAAATTTGGGAGCCCTGTGTGGGTGAGTATAAAGAGAATGTCCATTCCATTGTCCATTTTCTTGTCCATTTAATTTCCATTTTCTTGTTTAGCCCTGTATATACACACCCCTCAATACTTCCATACACACTTATATCGTACATGTATCCCTACATATGTGTATATATATATATGTATCCTCGTATACCCCTATGTATCCCTACATATATCCCTCGACATGTATACATATAAACTTACATACTCCCACATATCCCTTTGTGTATGAATCGGCCAAACCTTGACCTGATCCTTCAAAGGTTTGCCGGAATTTGAGTCCCACCACAAGTGGCTCTTTGCAGATGACCGCTGAAGTCCGCTGTTTATGGTTTAGTTTACTGGGTTGCTGTTCAGGAACTTAAATTAAGTTACCATAATGGGTATATATAGTAAATGATAGGGTTACCCCAATATAGGAACTTATTTTAAGTTTCCTTAACAGCAACCCAGTTTAGTGTTTAAGGTTTCCATGATCCTAAACCCTAAGCCCTACACGTTAAGCCCCAGACCATCGACCCTAGACCCTAATCCTCAACCCTAGGCCCTAAACCCTAAGACCTAGACCCTTAACCCTAAAGCCCGAACCCCTAAACCCTAAACCCTACCCCGCTCATTCCTCACATAGTAGTTTCCCAACATAGGGGGACCCCAATATAGACCCCAATATACTTAAATCCATATTATTGGGACTCCAAAAAGGTACCCGTAATTGTGAGAAACTCCCACATCTCACCAGCGTTCCCTCAAGGGTATTTGCTGCCCCATGCCAGGATCATCCTGGGCCTTCTGTATCTTCACAGGAAAGAGGTCAGGGCCCTTCAGGGTTAAGCCTTAACCCTGTTGGGGCTTAGGGTTTAGGGTTTAGGGCCTAGATGATGTTAGGGGCCAGGTAGAAGCATGTTGTGAGTGTGCCACGATTTTTGGGCTTGTTGACGGTCTTGCCAAATTCAGACGTGCCCAACAAGGGCGGGCATGTTTCTGGCCGCCCCCGCCCCCCCCTCCATAGCAGGACTCTTTATGCTGTTCGCCACCTCCAGCTGTTATGTTTCGAAAAATTAAAGTTCAGACAACCTCTGTATAACCTTGTACGACCCCATATAACACAGACATATCGTCCCCCCTTAAGTAGATAGAATATGAGGTATATGGGGATCTTATCATAACATAATCGAAGCCCTATATAAACCCTACTTGCGTCGGGCGCTCTGGAAGTTCTTGACTTCCTGTTTTAGTTGTGCGAGGGGCTCAAAAATCTCGTCAGCCAGGAGGCTCTTGTCCAGGGTCCTGGAAGAACGAGCCGGGGTCTAGGGTCTAGTGTTTTGGGCTTGGGGTTTAGGGTTCAGGGTTTAGGGTTTACGGAGTGCTTAAGTAACTTAAGTAAGATGATGTCCTCCCATTTCATTGTAGTATTGTAAATTATGAAGAATGGGATATGACCTGTTCCAACCACCACAAAACCCTCTACTATGATGCTTATGATTCCTGTATTCACTTGGGAGGTTTTGGAGGGAGTTCTTGCCATTTATTCGAGCATATGGGCTGCTTTTGTTGTTTTTCGCGAAGTTGGTTCAACTGAGTGTGCTACAAGGGGCCAAGATAATTATCAAGATTATATCTTCAGACTGCCTCAAGCAAAGCTCAAACAGATTTGGTAGTAATTCATGCTTCAACAGTACTTCAAGCGCGACAGTTGGTACAAGAATCATACTCACAAGGCGATGTTGGTGATCTCAGCATCCAAAATAAGACTGATGACCATCATAGGACTCTTACATGGTCGTTCTTATAAGGGCTGGGGTTACCCCAAAAAACTCTTATCTATAACAATCTCTTGGCAGTCCCGCTTCATCCTTGTATAATGACCAGTCATGGTACCTATGCACCTGCCCATATATCCTAAAGGCAAGGCACTCTCGTTATCGAGAACAGTAAGTATAAGATTACGTACGATAGCACTTGGTTGTAACAACTTGGCTTCCTACCTAGAACGTAAAGCCTGTGGGGTGCACGTAGCGGAATTCTCTCTTGTAATGCTTGACGACCCTAAACCCTAAACCCTGAAACCCTGAACCCTAAACCCTAAACCGCTTCATTTTCAGAACCTCCAAGCTGCAGGTTTTTGGGTTCTGGATTGCTTTGTTGTGTATTCAACTAATTTGAAGGTTGGCTCTCTAATTGGGGGTTTCCCAAAATTAGGGGTACCATTTTGGAGGTCCCAGTAATAAGGATTATATGATTTAGGGTTTACATTGGGGTTGGCCCTATTTTGGGAAACGACCAAATCCAACTGAGGAGACAAAGACAAAGCACAATTGAGCGTATCCTTGAGCTTTTCAGCGGTCTGGGTCCAGCAGCTTGAGATGAAAAGCGGATGGCGGGTTTGTCGCCATCATGCTTCCCCAAAGGGGGCCTGGCAAGAAGGACTTTGGGATATGGAATGTATGATTCTTGAGAAGTGCGCAAATCTAGAGAGCTGACTTCCTGTTGCGCGAGCCTTGTCCTGTGAGTCCTGTCCCTGAAGCGCTGCTAGTTAGTTGGAAGGGCAGGGGTATTCATAAATATAACCATAACAATATATTATGGCTACAGTCCTTTTCGCCGGTTGTCAAAATCACTACCGTTAATGTCACCAGACGTGCTACACATGCTAGTTCGTAGAATCCTCTTCACGCTATTCCCGATAACGCATACGTGTTTGCAAGCTTCCCAGTCGCAAAGGATGCTTCTAGGTTCCCAGACCTCAACCCAACTACTCCACCACCTGGACGAGAACAAGACCTGCAACCCGACACTCTGACACGCCAAGAATGCCATAGTTAAAGCCCGCCCTTCATCAGCCGCCAAATTATGTGTCGCCCAGGTTGTACACCGAGATCTCAAAGCCGACAACATCCTAGGCAGCGAGTCTCAGCTGCTGCTTTCACCCCAAAGGCGGTTGTATAGGGGTGTGGGAGAATGGAAATGAGATTGAAACAAGTAAGCCCCAAACCTTAAGCCCCTGATTAAGTTCCTTGATCGATAGCAACTCACCTTGTTGGGGGAGGGGGGAGAGGCCCAGAAGCAAGCAAGTTATCGTAGAGGCCTGAATAATTAGGATTTAGGGTTTGGGGCTGGGCTTGGAAAAGCTGTTTGGAGCTTGATTTGGACCCATGGATATATAGAGGTTCCTTATCAAGGACTATAAGGAGTATTTTGAGAAACTTCCATGCAGCCCTTGGATTATGATACCATCCCGCCCCAAAGGTCAGCCCCTCCCGGGCTTAACGAACCAATAAGGACTATGTTGGGCTTCATAAGTCCTAGTAGGGTTTTAATTCTGGGGAGGGTACTCTTGCGGGGATAGTATTGTAACCCTCAACTTAGGTTCAGTTACCCCCACAAGGACACCAGGTTTTTTCTTTCCATGTATCCAAGCTTTTACACATATGAAGGTAATTCCGTTTATGCTCCTGAACAACCCAGAAGAGGTGTGTGAGCATCAGAACATGATTTGGGCTTGTATAATAGCCGTACGCCAGAAGATTATGTCCCGCGGCCCGGCAAAGTGCAAATCGTGGGGCTTCAGTTGGGTAAAGAAAGAGGAACATAACGAAAACGAAGAAGATACGGCCCAAAACTCGGAAAAACGATACGAGGAAAACAGGGGTTCTGAGACAACCCCACTTGAGGCTTAGGATTCTGGTTAGTTGCGTCCCATGAATCAAGGGTTCCCTACTACCCCGGTCTATACTACCCCCCGAGGTTCCGCCTAATTCAGGTTATAATTAAGGGGGAACCTAGGGGGGGTTAGTATAGAGGGTGGTAGTAAGGAAACCCCTGATTCAAGAATAACTACCCATTGTGAGCCAGAGCCAAAATAATCCACTACTTGGAAGTTGTGGGACTTTGTATTGTAACTACCTATAGCTGACGTTAACCATCCCGTTATTTGGGACAAACTAAACAAGTCCAGCTAGGGGATGTTTAGCAAGATGGTACTAGTAGGCCAGTCAGGAGTTGTTTGCGGTATCCTGCTTTTGCTTGAGGCCTTTTTATGGTATTGGTTCTGATGGTTCTGAACAATTCCCCTCCTAAAGACATACCGCACAAAATGGGGATCGCCAAAGGACCACACCCCTACCACTTTTAAGCTTGCACTGTGACATAGAGGTCAGAGCTAGCATCAGGATGACGCTTGGCAGCTGTGTTGCAGAGTTCTTGGCTGAAGAGAATCACATCACAGCTGGGCTGCGTCAGCTTTCTATGCCTCAGTTGCCATGAGGGCTGTTTTAAAATGTTCTAATGGTCCTTGTAAAGTGGGACCATTGTGAATACACTTCCTTCATTCAAGAAAATGTACCCAAATAGGGACCTGGCTTATGGCCAGTTGGGGGACAAAATTCGAGCAATTACGACATGTATTTGATATACTGTGCCCCATACCGGAAGCTGCGGGTCAATCGTGTACAAAAAGTAAGAACACTCAGAAGCAGGGGTGCTGAAGGTTTTGGGGGCTGTCATGTAGGCCTACTTGAAGGTCCGTTGTACTTATGACCTACTTGATAACTGTAGTTTTTACCGAATTATAAGTCCCGTAACAACAGGTACCCTAGATAGAATTGGGTTATAGCTACAATTACTAAGTAGGTTATAAGTACAACGGACCTCCAAGTAGCTTCTGAGAAGCCGAAGCATTCCGTTCCTTTTGGATCTCCGCCGCCCATGCTTGCCATGAAAACTACAAGGCCGAAATTGAGCATAAAGCAAGCAGCCGCGTTGCTCATATTTGCTTGCTATGCTTCCTGTTTTGCAGTGCCCAGACGTGGGCAGACGCCACTGAGCGAGAATCGCGAGAGAGCAGGTTTAGGGATGCATACCAAGGTTCAGCCCAACTATGTTTTAAGCACGAAGGGGCAGGAAACTCTTGCAGCGGTGACAACGGCCGGCAAGCGTGGCGACTGGCAAGAAGTTCGTCGGCTGTATTTCGGCTATTCGGGCGGTGAGCTGCCCGTGCTACATGCCGTGATGCATCATGCCTATAATTGTGGCCAGTACCAGGAAGGAGCCGACATATACAAGAGCATTTGCGAAGGCAACTTGAAAGAGACTCCCCAACCTTTGCCACAGCAATGAAAGTCTTTTCCAAGCTTGGCAAGACCAGCATGGTCGATCAGATTTGGCAAGAATCTCAAGAACTATGAGAGATTGATGAGCTTCTTGGGGCTGCGAGAATAACCGCTGCAGCTGCGGAGGGCGATGTTGAGACAGCTGGGCTTGTTTTAGACTTGATGAATCGCACAGGTGCTTGCATAGACGTAGGGCATATAACCTCGGCTATTCGAGCCTGTTGGGCTGCAGAGGGCCGGCGTGAGACTGCTGCAAAGTTTCTGTTTCAGCTTGGTCGGAGCTTGGGCTTGACTCCGAACATAGCCACATACACTTGCTTGATCGGTGCCTATGCTCAGGCTGGCCTGTGTGAGGTCTTGGCCGCATACCATGAGATGAGAGGGCTGGGTATTGATCCTGATTCGGCCTTCGCCGAGACATACTTGGGCACAGTGCTGTGGCCTCTTCCGCAAGATAGGCAGGGCGCGGCAGTTGAGGCTGAGCTTGTGTCCAGGCCACCGGAGAGGTTAGCTGCCGCCAGAGAAGCTTTGGCGGACTTCAAGTCAGTTGGTGTTGAACTCACTGCGCTAAGCGCGCGAATCGCCAAAGCGCTTCGTGCTTTGGAGACGAGAGGGCAAGGTTAGCTAGTCCTCGCATGCACCTGGGTGAAAGCGAGCAAAAAAGATAGGAAGAGCTGGCCCTCGATTCCTTGGAATCAAAGTAGATATTGTAAAAGTCATGAGACGCCCAGCAGAGGGTGAAGGACTCTGCCCTCAGGCCAGCTGGACCAGGAAGGATGTGGGATGGAAGTCCCGACGCACATAACTATACATACATGTGATACTGTAGTTCCCAAAAACCAGAGAACCGCAATATAGACTCTGAATATAACAGTCCTTCTTACGGGAACCCCGCAGAGGGACCCCTGATTTTTGGGAATTCTGTTCCAGAAACCATGTGAGGGTTGCTAGAGGCAGGGTCCCTGTACATTTTGTAACGCTCTTTTTCCTAAGAGTGTCCCGCACATGATCTATGCATTTTCCTTATCAGAACCCCCTAAACCCTAAACCTAAACCCCCTCTGCTTGCGAGTCCGCGAGTCCCGAGGCAAGTTTCAAGTTCATGCTGAAACATGCTTCAAAACCCAGAGGCCCCAACCTCCGAACCCGGAGTCCTCTAAGCCTTGAGCCTGCAACTCAAACCCTAGGATGAAAGGCGATATATAGGGAGTGAAAAAGCAGATGGACGCTGCTAAACCTTAAGCCCCAAATCCCAAAGCTCAAGCTGCAAAGCCCCGAAAAATCTGAGGCATCTCAGATTTGGGCCCACAACTTTTCAACCTTCGGTAGGCCCCCACCCACTGAGAGTGGTAAAGTAGCAATATATAGGAAGCCCGGTTTTCACTTACCATCATCCCTCGTGGTCACTAGTAGAAGGTGATAAACTTGCATAGCCTTGTCCTGAACCCTAAACCCTAAACCTGAAGCCTTTCCCTTACCCAGATCCTCAAGCTTGGGCTCAATTCCACCTTTTTCCGGCATTGAAGCCCATTTGACGCTATTGGACCTACGCCCGAAGCCCCAATCTGGCCTAGCCCTAGGGATCCCAGTATACAAATAATACTTACACTGGGCCCATTTGGATCTCTAGAGTAGGATCTTGACCATGGAGCCCTACTGTAGTATGACCCGTGCCTGTTTCTTGGGTGCTAACTATGGCCATTAACTGGGTTTGTGGGGCTTTCTCGGTATGTGCGGACCCCAGGATTCGGGGCCCATGCAGATTCCCTAAACCGACGACCAAAACCTTGAACTCCAAACCACATCCCGCGAGGCCCGGACCCCGCCAAGTCCGTGAAGATCGCGGACTTCGGCATCTCGAAGCGGCTGAGTGGGACGACTTTGGCAAGGCGCATCAGGATTAGGGATTGGGGTGTAGGATTCAAGGGTTAAGGATGTTGGGTTTGGGATTTAAGGCTTAGGGATTTTGGGTTTAGGGTCAAGATGTAGGGATCTAAGGATCTGGGGTTAGGGTTTAGGGATTGAGGGTTTCGGAAACATGGTCGAAGTATTCCCTGTATGCACCGTAATAACCCAGTTGGAAGAGGGTCCCTTTTAAAGGGATTATAGGGATTTATGGAGTTTAGGGCTCAGAGTTTAGGGTTTAGGGGTTAATGTTTGCTTGGAGGTTCATGTGACTTAGTACATAACTACTAGGCTTTGAACCCCATTTGTCATCCCCCTATCTGAACTTGTTAAGGCTATCCCAAATATAAGTAGGGTTATATCCCCGGTGATCAGTAATTACGAAGTCCCATGAACCTCCAAACAGGGTTTAGGGATATGATTGTGTCTCAAAATATCCCTCTACACACCCGAACAAGGTCCGCCATAATTACTCCTTCTACAATTCCATGTATCCCAAGAGTCCCTAATGTACCTTCTTTTGGGAAACCACCACATAGGATCTAGGGTGTAGGGTTACAGGGACTTACGGCTTCAGGTATCCAGCGTTCAGCGTGCAGGGCTCCGGGTTCCGGAATTCATGTTTACAGACCGGGGTCGGTGGAGGGTCTAGGTGAGTGTGCGCGGAAAGGAGCGAGAGTCCGAGGTATGCTTGCCAAAAGAGGCCCAAGATGGAGCAGGGCTTGCATTGCACTTTGACTGCAGGTCATGCAATGTGCCAGAATGCTGTTGGTTTAGGGTTTAGGGGCAACTCGCAATCCGAACTTTGAACTCGCCTCATGGCTACGAAACTTGCACGGAGATGTACGCCGCAATGAAGTGAGAGTGTTGTTGCTTCCGCGTAGCTGTGGCTGCCCTAGGTGCACAGCTTGGATATGAGTCTTCATGACAACAAGTCCTGTGTCATCCCCAAAAAAAGACCGCCGTGCTGGGGCTCCTCTCATATGGGTAGTTCCCAACATTAGGGTCCCATTTTGGTACCCCTAAATATTGGGTGCCGTAGTATAACCTATAACCAAAAGGTGAGAACAACCCTAAGCCCTTAAACCCTAAACCCTTCCTTACATGTCCCTAGCCCTCGGAGCATCCTGCCTTGAGAAATTGCCATGTGGGGAGCGGAATCAGTAATCAGCACCCTCACCTACAAATAGTAACCGCCAGGGATAACGATGATTATTCCAGAGACAGTAGAATTGTTGGGGTTCTTGTGTACATACATTTATAATTATATGGTAGGGCCCCCAAATAGGGGGACCCCAATATAGACCCCAAACTATTACTTACTATACTGTTGGTGGATGACATCTTGCACCACCTAGGGGCCCTAAACTACTGAATTCCTAGGACTTTAGGGACTTAAGGTGGTGCAAGATTCCTCCATCAACAGTCGGGACCCCAAAAAGGGTTCTCCTAATTTTGGGAAACTCCCATATATTATAGAAATGGGGTCGGAAGGCTTGGGGTTCTGTTCAGGGTGCTGTCCAGGATCTAGCCTGCTGGCGATTTGAGGTCTTTGCTGGTATTATATGGGTGGTTGTCAAAATTATAGTCCCCTTTTGGATCCCTATTATAATAATATGGGTACCCTAATATCTACAGTACCCAAAACGGGACCATAATTTTGACAACCACCCATATGAGGGTCCTCAAATATTTGTATCATACCACTGCTGGCGGGCTTGGGACCACTGCCGGAATCAGATGCACAGAAAGTAAGGCGCGCGCCCACCCTGCAGAGAATCCACCTTTGCTCAACACAGGCATGACATATGGCGTCGGTATCGTGTCAACAGGGACTTCATGAGAAGAAAACCTGATTGCGACACTGCGACACCCCAGACATACTGTAACCTGAATAAACCAGCAAGAATATCCCGGTATAGTCCTGCTGTGGTTAGACGATGCTCTAGACCCAAATCCTTATCCATGTATAGTCACAAAATAGTTGCAGTATACTCCACACCTACATCCTACTATGATTCCTCCCTCGGCGCAAACAGCCTCCACAGAACCCTACCAGAACCCCATGCAACCCGAGAGTTGCCATGCCACTTTGCTATTGATTTTCCGTTTGCTTTTCCATTTGATTCATTCTCCATCACTAGCGTCTAGGGTTTAGGGTTGTTGTTTTTAGGCCACTAGTGCGCGCCCTAGGCTTGAAACCCTGGATGCCCGAATAAACCCTCTAGGGGGACGTTGTGCGAGTTTATGTGAGTTACTGTTGGCCTTATTGAGGGACCCTTAATCGTGGATTGCGGGGTCTTGTAGTTTGGTACAGTCTCAAATAAGGACCCCCATGTCCATCAAATTGTGCAGGAAAGGAAATATCCCCTAAACCCTAAGCCCTCATAAGGAACCCATGTGATTTAAATTGCGTAGGAGATATACCCCAAACCTTAAACCCTAAACCCTAGACCCTAAGCCCTAAACCTTAAACCGATTATCTGGAAGCACGTCAGTCTGCAACTAGCTCTCTTTTCTTGATCGCGGCCTGCCTCGGAACCCCAACTTACTGGGTTTAGGGAAAAGGGTTTAGGGTCCGATAATCCCCATAGAAAATATTCCCCTGTTCCCTACTAAGCCCAGTAAGTCCAGACTTCAACGCCCGAAGCCCTAAACTTCCGGACCACTACGCTGGCTTGCTGACTGACAAGGAACTCAAATCAAGTCGCCATTATTGTAATTCATTTAGAAGGAGCCATCTTCTTTACTGTATTCCCCATATTGGTAACTTAGCTGAAGTTCCTTAACAGCAACCCAGAAACCCAGCATAAGCCTTGGAACCCTCAACCTCTAAGCGCTTAACCCCGGGTGCGGCGAACTTGGAAGGATTTTTCTTTAAAGGAGCGGGGCCCTTGCAGCAATCTGAGAAACCCTACTCCCTAGACCCTAAGCTCGGCCGTTTCGAATTTACAAATTTTCTTTTCCATCCCACTATAACCCCTATACGATACACCTATGTATGTAGCTCTATGAACAGTGCGATGCCAACAACGCCCCTCCGCCGGGTTTAGGATTTAGGTTATGTTGGGATAATGGAAAATAAAATGGAAACTACTATATAATGTATTGGGGTTATATAGGGAAATGGAAAAGAAAATGGAAGCGACAATAGGGTATGTATAGGGGTTATATGGGTGGTTTTCAAAATTATGGTCCCTTTTTTGGATCCCTATTACAATACGGCACCTAATATTTAGGGTACCCAAAAAGGGACCATAATTTTGACAATCACCCATTTAGGATTTAGGATTTGGCTTGCGGGTGTAGGGAGCGGACCAGCCCGGCCTTCGACTAGGAATAGAACCTACAATCCATGACCCACACTAACCACTTCTGAAGCTTAAACCCTGAACCTTGAACCCCAAATCCCAAGCCGTAAGCCCACTATCCCTATATATCCCCCTATATAACCCTGTATAACCCCACATAACCCTATATCCCCAAATTTTCAGAAATGGAGGACGATGGTTGGTACACTTGAGATCATGGCGCCCGAACGCGTGCGCACGCTTTCCGAAGGCAGGCTTTGTCCAATGTTGGAACCATGGGCTCCTAGGGGTGCTGTGGGTAATATAGGGTAACATAGGGATAATGGAAAAGAAAATGGAAACTACAATTTAGGGGTTTAGGGTTTAGGGTTGAGGGTTTAGGGCACATATCTGACGAAAAGTGCTTTCGTGAATCTATATATAACCCCTATATAACCCATATAACCCCTATATAGCCCCTATATAACCCATATATGAAAGTTGTGCATTTCCATGCTTCGCAGCCCACAAGCAGAGCTCAGAGCCCGCAGGTGGCCCTCCCGGTCACACATTGCGCAGATATGGGGGTTTCCTATACCTTTAAACGGGGTTATAGGGGATACATGTATATATATGTATATATGTTCTATAGGGATTATATAGGGTTTAGGGTTTAGGGTACCTACTATAATGGAAAAGAAAATGGAAAATGAAATGGAAACTGGGATATATAGGGGATTATAGGGGTTATGGTTTCCGAGAATTATGGGTACCTTTTTGGGGGGTCCCCATAATAAAGACTGTAATATTGTGGGGTTTATATTGGGGCTTACCATTTATTCCTGAAGCCATATTTGCCATGGCTGCTATGGTGCTGACAGCGGTTCTTTGCCTGCAGCTACCTCCGGGCGCCAGCGGCGCAGGCCATAGCCGCGACCAACAGCAGGCACAGCAAATTACCCATTACTGGGTGGGGGATTGACCCAATGTTGAACTTGGTTTAGGGTTTAAGGTTTAGGGTTTTTGACATTCCAGTATATTAAAATCCAGCCAGGAATACGAGGCAAACCTGGAAGCAGGCAGGATCCAGGGTTGCATGGTAGACGTTCCGCAAGTAGGCGACATGGGGAGACTATGAGCAAGAAAGTATCTAAGGATTCAATTTCGCCCCATTTGCCGAAGTTTCCTAATGTCTGTGCATACTCGACCCATGATGTCTGTTTCAGGGCCCGGACGGCAAGGCTCTGTTTAACTACAGGGGCTATATCAGGGTTATATGAGGGTTGTATAGCATTGAATATACTTGGCAATGGAACTCCCTCCTCACAAGCATCATGCTGAGAGCATCCGCAGGTGACCTGAGTTCGTGAAGCACCGAGATTTCTTTCAACAGGGTTGCTGTTAAGGAGCTTAAATTAGGCTACCATACTGGGTATATATAGTAACTAATATGGTTTCCCCACAATAGTAACTTAAGTTAAGTTCCTTCACAGCAACTCAGTCAATGTACGTGGGGTTGTCCTAACAGTGTACAGTGTGTGTCGATACTCTTTGGGGTTCCTACTTTGGGCCCCTAAACCCTAAACCCAACCCTAAACCACCTCACATAGGATGCCTAGTTTGAGCCGGGGGTGGCAAGTTTTAGGGCCTGGCGCCTTGCGGACAATGAAGGGGCCTCATAGCCCAGGGCTAGAGTTCACGACCCTAATACCCTGATACTGTTGAAACTACAGTAGCTCCAGGCTGCGCCCTGGGCGTTTGCTCGGGATTTATCCGCTGTCGAAAGCATCCGCTATCTTGTTTCGTTTCCAAGAGCATACCGTTACTAGAGCATCCATGCCCAAACCATAGTAACCTTCGTGTTCGAGTGCAGTCGATGATGAGAGCATCCACGCCCAAACCATAATAACGTTCGTGTTCAAGTGCAGTCGATATCCATGCCCAAACCATGATAACAATCGTGTTCGAGTGCACTCGATGATGACAGCATTTATGCCCAAACCATAATAACGTTCGCGTTCGAGTGCAGTCGATGATGAGGGCATCCCTTTCCAAACTTGAAGTCTGTACCTGCGGGGACAAGCTTGCTTGAAGAATGCGCACATTTCCGTTCCCAAACATCGTAGCCTAATAAAAAGGCTTATTTGACATTCTGCGGCCATCCTCAACGGGAACGGAAATACGCGCCTTCGTTCAGGACTCCCCACCGACATGACTTCCGGCCAGCACGAAACACTGCGCACAGCGGTGCAAACAAGCGACAAGCCTGAAGAATGCGCGCTTTTCCGCTCCCGTCGACCATTATACATCAAGGCAAAAACCTCTAAGAGTAGAAGTTGCGGCCATCCTCAGCGGGAACGAAAAATAGCGCATTTTTTGCGGATGCACGCTCCTCCGAATAGCAGAAAACACTGCGCACAGTGGTGAAAACACACATGCCAACTTTGCAGCCTCGCATGAGCAGCAACTTGCATCCTGCAAATCCGACGTAAAACATCTAGAGCTTTTCTGCCCCGACTCTCATTCCTCAAAGCCTTGAAAATACTGCGGGACGTGGATTATTCGCACATGTGTCCGAATAACTCTCTTAGCAAACGCCCAGGGCGCGCCCTAGCTTCAAAAAGGGAACTTAAGGGTCTCTTTCAACTTACTGGTGCTTAAGGCGGAGTGGGGATTGATCATAGGTACCAGTATAGGGTATATATGGGGATTTTTCGGGGACTATTACAGGGCCGCCCCTATATATCCCTAATGGCGCCCCCACGAAACCTTCATGTTGCAAGAGGCGAAGATCTATGAATCCAGAGAAGAGGTGGAGCGCCCCGAAACTGGAACCACGGCAGTGTAAACTGGGCTCTTGTGAAGGAACTTGAATAAAGTTGCCATAATACTATGTAGTAAATAGCGGGGTTTCCTTAGCATAGTAACTTAAGTTGAGTTCCTTCACAGCAACCCAGTCGAATGGCACGTGGGGCTTTGAGGGTCTAGGGTCGGGATTTTGGGGTCATGGCTTTGGGGTGTAATTCGGATTTTATTGGGATGATTTTGACAAACACTCCTGAAATCTTAAGAGGGCGCGATAGGGTTTTGCAGCGAGACCAGCACGACGATATCCTGACCTCTAACATGCATAGCTTAGGAGCCCCCAACCCAGTAATAATGACTATAAGGAATAATCAAGACTATGTCAGGGCTGTCTTTTATTTCCCAGTATACCACTATTACAGGTTGATGATAGGCGCTCGGTACGGGTTGGCCCTTGGTTGCGAGTAATTCATAATTCTCCCACTCTAGGAACCCCTGACAACACCCCCTTCTGTAATGAGGGTTTAGGGTTTAAGGGTTTAGGGTTCCCCTTCTGTAGTGAGGCCTGTGAGTCTCGAATAACAAGCATTGTGGTCTTGTAAGGGCTGGTGGGGGTTGCTGAATGAGCCTGGGGTACTACCCTAAACCCTGCACTCTGAAACTGCAGTTGAAAGATACTTTGAAGCTCAACGGTGAGCATCCGCAAGTCGCTAAAAATGAAACGTTCCGCGCGTTCTATGTGAGCCATAATCTAAACTGCTTAAAGGAGGGTTTTTTTGAGGATTATATAGGGACTACTATAGTAATATAGGGGTTATCATGGGGGGGTGCTTGGAGTTTAGACTATATATAACACCTGTATAATTCCAGTTTCCTGTTCATTTTCCATGTTTTGTTCATTTCATTCTCCATTCTTAAGGGGGATACTAGGAGTTTAGACTATGGCTCATGTAACCTCCTATGTAACCCCTATATTTACTATTATACTGTAGTGGTTTCCATTTTATTTTCCGTTCTCCCTGTATAACCCCCTATATGACCATATACCCGAAACCCTAACCGCCCTATGTAATCATGTACCCTTCGTAGGGGAGTCATGCTTTCAGGGAAGGCGCATTCTTCTGTTGAAGCTACCTCGCAGGGTTCTTCCAAGTGGCGCAGTGGATCTGGCAATGTGGTAAAGCCACTAAGCCCCAGAAGCAGATTGTACATGGACGTAGCCCAAGACGCTGCGCATTTTTTTCAACTCTGATTCGAACCGCTAAGCCGCAGACCTGTGCATGAACCCCTGCGCCTAAATAATTACTTTCTACATAGGAGCTTCTCAAAATTACAGCCCCTCCGATATACGCCACAGAATATACTCTAACCCCCCAGACACCCCCCTGTATGGGTCAACGGGATACCATAAGCACTCCGTAAACCTTTTATACCAAATTGCCGGAAAGCCCCTCAAACTTCATGAAGAGAGGCTTGTCAAAATTACCGCTTGTACTCTGAATACTAGGGCCCGCATTGTGCTCGGCACCCCGTGAGGCGCCATCATGTTGACAACACACCAAATCAGCGCATCGTTGTACTTGCTGCTAAGTAAGGGATTACAATAGTACCCCCCCAAAGGCAACCCCCCCAGGGTTTAAGGAGCTAATAAGGAGACTATAGGGCTTAATAAGGTCCAATAGGGTTCCAAATCTGGGGGGGGGTGGTACCTTTGGGGCGGTATTATTGTAATCCCTCACTAAGGAGCAGGGGGAGAAGTTGGCCGCCCGCTCAAGGGGCATTATGCCATGGAGGAGGCTCCTCAGGGCTTCCAACCCATGTGAGTAGTATTTTATTTGGGGGTATCATGGTACCCACTATAGAGTAAGATTCTATCCTCCTTTTGGGGTCTAGTATTTCATATAAGGAATATAGTCTTACTGGGTTTGGCCACCAAAAAAAGCTACTCACGTTCTCCATGCGGTTTGAACCAAATGTAGAACTCTGTGTGTTTGTAAGTTGTACCATCACCAGGCCCAGATCATATACCGAGAAACCATCTGCATCTAGATTTAGCCGTTCCTGCAAAAAAAATCAGATGTTTGAGACAGAGCATACATGGGCCATGGGAGACAATGGGATGGGTGAGTCAGTCATGAAGACTAAAGGGCTCTAGGGTTTAGGGTTTGCCGTTGGCTTATGAGTAGGATACATATACTTACAAGCGTACCTGGGGTACGTAGAACCCACCATCCATAATGCTTTCCTGGGGAGTGATGGTGGACAGTTTAGGCATGATCCCCCAATCTATTCTACCCAATAAATAGGGATCGTAATAGCTACCTAGGGTTATATAGGGGAGTGGACAAAGAGAATGGAAACCACTATTGAGGTTCTAGGGCCTAGGGGCTTGGTTAACCTAAAAGTCTAAGGGGTATACTGTAAACGTTATAACCCCCTGACAACTTGCCAAAAACAGTTTTGGGAGGTTTCAAATGCAGATTCTGAAGTAATGTCTCCTTGCAGTTAGTCCTGGAGCAATGTCCAGGGCTAAGGAAGCTGTAGTGCTTGCAAAGAAAGAGGGGTCACATCTTAAGCTTCATTTTTCGAGGCAGCCGCCTGCTATGAGTGTCTCCTTGCTGACGTGGGCATTGCGGGCGAGTGGAAGGTAGATATTGGCAGGTCAACTCAAATCCATTCAAAATCCTGTCGGATGGGGTCTGCTCTTTGAAGCCTGAGCCCTCTATTAGTTTTGCTCGGACCAGACTGAGACCGCAATCCAGAGCCTGCACGCCAAAAACATAAGTCAAAACACCTGAAGCCCTAAACCTAAAATGCTAAAACACAAAGCCCGAAACCTTAAACCCTAAACCTTATTGGTCCTGCCCGCCGCCCTCAAGCCAAAATCTTCCACCTCATCCTTCAAAAAAGATGCAGGCGCTCTACAACACCTCGGCTGCACACTTCTTGGTCAGCTTAAAGGTGCCCGAGACGACGGTTGCCGAAAAATCAGGCGGTGGAGGAGACTCTTGGATTCCCATTTAGCGTTTAAGGGTTGAGGGATTTAGGAATTTAGGGGTTAGGGATGTAGGGCTGTAAGGTTTAGGGATTGAGGGTTTAGGGTTTAGGGATTGATGGTTTAGGATTTAGGGTCCTGAGTTGCGTTGCACATCTTTTGTTCGAAAAGCCCGATAGAAAGCTAAGATGTTTGGAGGGTTCCAGGGCAGATTGACCTTCTTGGAATCCCAGTAATACAAGCTGCGTCACAGTGGGGCTTACATTGGGACCTGGAAGCAGCCCAACCCTGAGCACTAAAACCCTAAACCCCCATTCCTAAAACCCTAAAGCCTAAGAACCTAAAGCCTAAAACCCTAAACCCTAAACTGATTTCTTGCGTGTTTTGTCCAAGAGAGATTCTGGTCTTCAAGACCTGAGGGTGTCCCGGAAATCGTGTAGGGTTGAGGGTTCAGGGTTTAAAGGGTTTAGGGTCTAGAGTTTTTAGGAAATGTAACCACCCAACACAGCGTGAAATTTAATTTCTCGAGGTTTCCAGAGACTCAGAAAGAGGTTCATTAGGGCCGTATTGTAATAGGGTTCAAAAAGAGGCCGTAATTTTGACGACCCTCCAGATAATTTTGTTTCGTGTAAATCATTTTCGCGGTCGCGTGCTAGGTTCAACGGTGAACAAAACGCTAAGCAATCTTTTCCTGTCGAATTCCTCCTATAACCCTGGTAGAAGAAACCCCCAAAACCCACGCGGTTTATTTATATAGGCCCCTACAATGCCGAGGCAGTGAAAAGCTTCTGGCTCGTTCAGCTGCTTTTCAACACTTGGAGCCTAGTTGAGGCGGCACTGGGCTTTTGGGTTTAGGGACTTGGGGGTTTAGGGATTATCTAGTGTCCTGAAAATGCTTGAGATATTCTCCCCTACTTATCTTGACACAGCTATAAGGGTTGACGGTTCAGAGGTTTGGCAGCTGAGTGCCTAACAGCGGCGTTGCCCGCAACAGAATCGCAGTAGTGGCCTAGATGCGTGGCAATATTCTGGTCCTGGACTCCTTGTACAATTATGGTCTTAGGTAGCCTCAGAAATACATCAAGGTGATATTGGGAAGTATTTATGCCCCACTTTCAAGCGGTTCTTGGAACAAGTCTCCCTGGGTTTGCAGGCCTTGAGTACAACCTTTCAAGTAGTAGAGCCCCTCCCAGAAAGGAGGCCACAAAGTGGACAGCCTTACCATATGAGCTGTAGTCTAAGCTCCTTAAAGGGTAATAAAGAAGATTCTATAGGGGAGCTTTACATGGATAATTAAGGGGAATACGAGGGGAGTTTAGACCATAGCTTATCTAGCCTGGGAAACCCTGAGCCCTTAAACAGGCGCTGCCCTAAACCCAAAAACCTGAACCCAAAAACCCGAAGCCCTAAACCTTAAGCCCCCAACCCAAAGCCCTCAGCCCTAAACC
>CAJNIZ010024703.1:33256-53456 GCA_905231905.1 Symbiodinium pilosum
TTTAGGGTTTAGGGTTTGGGTAGTCGTATGTAAGAACTACCCCTCACTCGCGACAGAGAATCCTTTACCTGGAGCTGTACTTCTAAGCCAATGACCACCATGTACAATTTTTTTGAGTATTGAAAGCCGGGTTAAAGCCACAGCTGCAAGTAGTGTGGGCATCTCAACGATTCCCAATTTTACGGTCCTAGATGCCTTGCATAGGTATGGTATGTATTACCTCAGGTAGTGGCAACTCTTCAGGTTTCTACAGTAGGTGAAATTCCTGCCAGCAAAGTGCTAAGTGCTCAGGACCCTGTCTGACAGTAATTTAGGGTGTAGGTAGGATGTAGAGTCTAGGGTCCAGGATCGAGGGTTTAAGGTCTAGAGAGAAGGGTTTAGGTCCACCCTAAACCCTAAATCGTGCGCATGGTTTAGTGTTTAGGGGGAGGGCGCGCTCAGGTCGCTGGGTGTGGTTCTTTACGAGCTTGCTATGCTTCGCCCGCCGTTTTCTTTAGAGGACGACAGCAGGATGTTTAGGGACTAGGGTTTAGGGATTGGGGTCTTGGGTTCAGGTAGTTTGATGGATATTATTCCTAAGAATGGAAAATTCAGCGGAAGACCAAATGGAGGAATGGAAGCAGGGATTATAAATGGGGTTCTAATAGTTATACTCAAAATCCTGCCTGAGTCCAAGCACGCTAGACCTTATGAATCCAGGTACTGCAGTACAAGCAGGATTCCTCTGTAGTCTCCTCAAGTATTATTTGTTCATGTCCTTACAGAGGCAACTGGAAAAACATCTTGTTATTCCGTACCCTCAAACAAATGAGTAGTATTCTATGTGGGGATACTATGGTACCCAATGTAGAGTAAGATTATATCCTCCTTTTGGGGTATAGTATCTTATATAGGGAATATAATCTTACTAGGTTCAGCCACCAAGAAAAGCTAATCAAGTGGAGCCAGGCCTTTGCTGGACTACCCCTCCCCCCCCCTCCCCCCACAAAAACTGACTGACAGCTCATACATGGTCGTATAATCCGGAGTAAGCCATTTGTATGAGCCACAGTCTAAACTCCTAGTATCGTCTTTAGTAACCCCTATTGTAGTTCCAGGTTTAATCCCTTATATAGCCCCTTTTAAGGAGTTTAGACTATTGCTCATATGGAGCTGGGGTCTTTGATAGCTTGCCTTATAGGTAGCGCTAAAGGTTTTAAAGGTATCCCAGAGAAGAAGTAGTTTCAGAGTGCACCTTCAAGCTGTTTCTGCTATTCTTCTATTATCTAAAGCAGGCCTAAGTTAGGTAACACACTTCATTTGTTTACTATTAAGGTGGATCAACATTAAGGGGGAGCCCCTGAAACCTTTGTAGGCCGCCTGTTTTGAGACACCCTCCAACCCCTCAGCCCGCAGTTAGGGTTTAGGGTCTAGGGCTTAAGGTCTAGGCGGAATGTTAAGCCGTAAGGTTGTCACCATAGCATCCTTGATCCTAAGCCTCTGGAACCTAAACCCCTAAACCTACACCCTAGCCCCTAAACCACAAACCGTACCCTCATAAACCCAAGGCACCTTAACCCCAAAGAACCCAAGAAGTTAGCAGCTCGGTGGGAAATCCCCCAATTCTCAAGCCCAAATCCCAACTCGTGGGCTCCAATCTCTGAAGCTGTACTTGCAGGGTCAGGGGAACTTAGTAAGTAGGTTAAAGCCCCCTATAACCCATATAGAAATTCTAGCTATCCGCATTGTTAGCCTAATTGCTAAGTCCCCCTGACCCCCCAAGTAACCCTAAACCCTAAATACTCCGCCTCAACCCCGTGATCAGCTGCAGGACAAGCATACCCCTAGCAGCGCTGCCGGCCGTGAGCCCCTCCAGGTGGGTTTCTTAAAGGTTTAGGGTTAAGGGTATGAGATTTAGGGTTTAGGGTGTGGTAGGATTTAGGATTTTCAGGATTTAGGGTTTAGGATTTGGGGTTTGGGGCTTGGGGGTTTGAGGATTTGGGGTTTTGGGGTTTAGGGGCTTAGGGTGTAGGGCTATATAGAGGTGATATAGGTTTATGTGGAGATATGCAAGCCCCATATGAGCCCAATATCCTGAAGGCTTCCAATTATGCGGGATTGAGGAATATTATGGGCGTCCCTCTGAGGGATTATTTGGGGACTATCTTGGGGAAGGTTTAGGGTTCAGGGATAAAGGGTTTAGGGTTAAGGGTTTAGCCCACCAATAATGAATGTTGCCTCTAATATGCATGGTATTATATCCGGGTGTTTGTTCTTAGCGGTGGGGGTTATAATAAGGAGAGAAGAACATTTTCTCCTTTGCGTTCTTGTTCTCTTATGTACCCTAAACCCAGAACCGCGCTTGAAGGCGACTCGCAAGTGTTGGATCTGACTGGAGCGGCACTGGTGGCCGCTGCCACCGCAGATGCCGCCAGCACACCAGCCAACGCCGCCGTACCATCCGCTGCCAGGGCATACCCACAACATCTATCCAGGTGATGGCTATGCGCCGGGAGCCGTGCCAAAGAGTACGGCCACAGAACCCCCTCCAGTGCCAAAAAGTGCGGCGGCCAGCCTCCACTTGGTACCTTCAGTCTATGCAACCGGTGCGGTACTCGCTCGTACATCCGCAAGGGTGTTTGTGCCAATCTGCGCTGCGAGGTGACTGTCGTGCCCTGTAGTTTGAGGGTTTAGGGTGTAGGGTCATCCCCCATTGGGCCGTTTGAGCGTTTCCATAAATAAAAGGCGACAATCTTAAACCCCAACACAGTATAATCCTCATTTATGGGCACCCCCATTTTGGGTTCGCAGCTAAGTTGAGCGTAGGTCATGCTTCTGTACATATCGGTATATACACATGTAATATGTATGTACAAGTTGTTGTGAGGTGCTGAGAAATGGCTATAAAGCGAAGTCCAGGATGTTCATCAGTACGAATATTTTGTCCGTGGCCATAGACCCTAAACCCTAGACCCCAAACCCTAGACCCCCAGACCCTAAAACCTAAAATCTAAAATCTCAGCTCTATCTTCGGACACCCCCGTCTACCTGTCGACATCAGCTTATAAGAGAACCAAAGGATACTCTCACAATCACATGCACCTTTGACATGCGGCTCATCAGAATGCTGAATCATCGGGATTTCACGCCCGGACGATCCTGAAGTAGTTATAGCATCATCTATCTCAGGGTTCAAACTACTATTCTGATGTTCCAGGCCCCTAGACCGTAAATGTTGTGAACCCTACAAACCCTATGGACCCTACACACCTTGTAAACCCTAAGCCCTGAAACGCTATGAACCTCACAATTTTGTACTGCCTGCCCCCACCCAGTAACAGTCAGTACTTACAGTGTAACTGCACATAGCCCATGATAGTAACCCTATTACAAACTGTTGCTGGGCAGGTATCCTCCCAAAACCCCAAAACCCAACCCACACACCCTACGTCCATTCCGTGCAGGACCGGCAGCAGCGTCTCATCTGTCGGATCTGCAACGACGAGCCTTCGCCGGGGGCGCAGATGCCGGGGATGCAAACTGGCTGGGCCAAAACGATGGGTCTCGGGTTTAGGGTAGGTTTGAGTTTAGGGTTTAGGGTTTAGGGTAGGTTTGAGGGTGCAAAGAGGTTTGCGCCAATAAACCCTAAACACTAAACTCAGCAGTATTCTACATTCTGGGATCCCGTAGTTCCAATATCAACAAAGATCGTCTCCTCCTTTCGATTATCTTACGGGGGAATGAGGGAATATGCCATATAGAGATCAGCATTCCCTTTTTTTGCTACAATGACCCAGTAAGTCATAGAGCAACACCAAAGTGCAACTCACCGGGGGCAGAGAAGAAGGCATGGAGGCTGTGGAGGGCCCAGCAGCGGCAGCGCTGGTAGCGGTAGTCATCGTTGTAGAGCAGCCTAGATATGGGGATATGTAGGAATTATGGGGATAATGTGTTTAGGGATTAGGGTTTAGGGTTTAGGGCTTAGGGACATTACTCCTTTCGTTGTAGCGTCGGTATGTGCAGGCCGTGGCATAGACACTGCGTCTTTTACTGCAGGGCATTCTGCACAGAGTAGCAAACAACCCTGAACCCAAAACCCTGAGACCCTAAATCCTGAAAAACTGTAAACCCTTATTATTAAACCCTAAACCCTCAAATCTGAAACCATCAAACCTTAAACCCCTAAACCCTCAAACCCTAGACCCCTAGACCCCTAAACCCTTAAACCCTAAGCCCCTAAACGCTTTAATCTCAAACCCCTAAACCCCAAAACTCTTCAAACGTGTACCGTTTCCAGATTCAGGCCTCTCCCATACTCGCGGGCGGCAGTCTTGCATAAGGCCATAGGGTTTAGGGTTTAGGGTTTAGGGAAGCCTAACCCCATGTTGGGGTTATTGGGGATATATAGGGAAAATGGAAAATGGAAACTACTACTACGCAGGGTTTAGGGTTTATGATAAGGTGTAGGCCCCTGATTAATGAGCCTCCTGTTCTTAATATGGGTTGTAATAGGGATCCTAATATTCCGGCCCTTAAAAAAGGAGGGGGTTTATTAATCAGGGGTCTACATAAGGTTTCACAAGTTTGGGGCTTGGGGAGTTTGAGGAGTGTTCGGTTTTGGGCTTGGGGATTGCGCTCAAATCCGATGATCCAATGCGAGGAGGATTGGCGGTCCAGGGTTTGGGAGATTGATGACGCCTGTGATTTCGGCAGGGGCCCCATTGGGTGCGGTAGATAAAGGCGGTAGAGATTGGGCCAGGCGAGTTTTGCAAAATCATCTCCACAAGATACTTTGTCAAGTGGACTTCACCATCCCCTGCAACCGCTGCGTCACTCAGGTTGCCCAAAATAGCTGTCTTCAGAAACTCTCCTGTGGGTGAGAGCGTTCTAACTCAACGTTGGGTCAAACATGCGGTTTAGGATTTGGGGTAATTACACCAAACTCACATAGAAAGCTATGTAGGCTGGTTTTTTAAAGGACAGTATTCTTTGCTGGGCTTCCTTGTTAGCTCGTTGAGATGGTATTGCTGGTCTCTTTAGGCCTTTGCTCCTACCTAGGCTCCTACTTAGGGGAGGTATCCTGCACGCCGAAATCCCGTATGTCCAAGGCGGGACTTTCCATGAAATGGGCGACCCCAACATAGACCCCCCTAAACCCCGCTGGCAACAAGGAGTCCCAGAAAGGGACCCCTTCTTTTGGTGAGGTTGTCAGCTATGCCTAAACCCTACACCCTTACTCGCATGCTGGCTTTGCAAAGTGCATCTCTCCAATGACCTTGCATCCTTCTCTTCTTCCGCCGCCGCCTCCACCGTCGAAACATAAAGGGTCAAGGGTTCAGGGCTTCAGGCCATTGCCACTAGCTACTTTGTCTTTTCATTCAATGACGCTGGTACGGCAAATGGCGCTACTGACAAGCAGCAAGATAACGATTGATCTAGGGTTTGCAGTTTAGGGTTCCAAAACATGGTGGCTTTTCGGTGAGATAGGCATTTCTACAAACAGGGGTCCCAGCACAGACCCCAACATCCTTCTTTTAGGGATTCCCACAAATAGAACCCTCATGCTATGGACCCCCTTAGGAAAATCAGTTGCTGGTTGGTACTGGACATGAATAAGGATTGCAAAAGTAATGGATAGGGTGATATGATTGAGGACATATAGGGGCTAGTATGGGCTAGTATAGGGATCCAGGCGTCCAATTCCTGCTGACAGCTAGTACTCGGAAGTCTGCGGGATTGGTTTCATAAAGTCATAAAGTACTTAGAAACTGTTGTGGGTTCTAGGGCTTCTAGGGTACTTGTATTCATGGGAATTTTCAGCGCGGTTATAGTACAATGATTAAGCAGGCTAGTGCAAATACAGGTACGACGGACCTCCACGCAATATGGCAGTAACGGCAGGTAGTCATTGGCGGCCTCCTGCAGAAGCAGTGCGGAACCTCAGTTGGCGGCTGGTGTCAAAGCTTGGACGCGGGGTCCCTTTAAACGCAATGGCTATAGGGCTTGTTGCACGAGGTCTACAGGTTTTGGGGTTGAATAGGGCAGCACCCTAGTAACGACCAAGAGTGGAGAGTCACATGGACATGAAACGGAACCCGAAACCCTAAACTAGGACTGTATAGTGGCTCGTAGGGTTGACGGCTAGGTAGGGGAAACCCAAATTATAACCACATCACGTGCCATTGTCTTTTGTAGCTGATGTTAGCAAGAAAGCTACATCAGACATAGACTTGTGTTATACGACCTAGACTACATAGCAGTATGTCTATCATGTTCCATGTTCTTTCCCACTTGGTTCTTCATCGTCCCTAGACCCTGAACTCTAATATCTTGCAGTCCTTCTACAAGATGGATGTGTGCTAAACCCTAAGACCCAGAATCCTTAAATCCTGGGCCCTATAGACCTTAAATCCCAAACCCTAAGCCCTATAAGCTCTAATCTGTCTTACTACATCGGGAACAGTGCTTGGTCCTGCCTAGCTGTCTTCTGGGATTCTCCGAATGCCCTAAACGTAAACCTAAACCTCGGATCTCTTTTTAAGGTGGGCTTTTAGGGTTTAGGATTTAGGGTTTAGGGTTTAGGGTTGAGGGTTTAGCGTTTGTGATTTACGTTTGAGGGTTTCGGGTTGAGGTTTTAGGGTTCAGGGTTTAGACCCACTTCAGCCGATACTGAGCTGAATTCGGAGCAGGTCATTTAGTCCGCACCCCTCAAAACAAAGCCCACATCCCAAAATACTTATCGCCTAATCCTGGACCCTGAACTCCAGACCTCAACCCTAATCCAGGGATCACTGAAGTTCTCTTAAACGCCCTATAACCATGGGGAGCCAGCTTTAGGGTTTAGTGATTCAGGGTTTAGGGTGTGGTTTAGGGATTTAGGGTTTAGGGTTTAGGGTTTAGGGTGTTTATGGCTTCGCGTTTGAGAGCCAGGGCGGTGGGGAGTGTAAGAGGATATGGGCCTGTCTTTGGCGCGGTTGAATCTTATGTTCACGAGTTCCCCTTTATCTTTAGATAGCCTTTATTAGGGGGGAACCTAGGGGGGTAGTATAGAGTGGGGCGGGGGGGCAGTAGGGGAACCCGCGATACTAAGTCCTTATTCGGGCAATGTAGCCCCTCACACCCCCCTTCTCCGCATGATTAAACCTTCACGTAACCCAAAACTCTATAGCCTAAATCCCTAGACTCAATTCCCCAAAAGCTTCAAACGATTAGGTAGCTCTCAGGGTCCAAGGGCTCAATATGATGGTTTCAAGTAACAAAAGCCATCCAGATTATGGTGTTTGGGACCTAAACCTCTAGTATATGGGCACTTGGACCCGAAACTTAAACCCTAAACCCTACGTGCTAAACCCCCGAACCCTCAACCCTACATGCATCCTAAATCCTTAACCTTGGGCCCCCTTAACCCTACACCCTGTACCCTGTACCGCGGGTCTTTTGCATGCGGTATAGTCCAAACTGCTTAAAGGGTGGCTATTTTAGGGGATGATATAGGGGACGATAGGGCTTATTAAGGGGGATGCCAGGAGTTTAGACCCCAAACCCCAAAATTTAAACCCTAGGGTTGTCAAGGGGGATACTCGGCGTTTAGACCCTTGAACCCTAAATGGTAGTTTCCCAAAATAGGGGACCCCAATATGGACCCCAAAATACTAGAGTCTTTATTATAGGAAACCCCAAATGGTACCCCTAATTTTGGGAAGCCCTAAACCTATATATCCCTATATACCCCTATACATCCCCTATGAATCTTTTTAAAGGTACCCCTAATGGTTTACATAGCCAGAAATGAAGGCCGGAGCAACGGCCTTCAGCCGCAGATCTCTGCCGAGATGTGGAGCTAGGCTAAGCCCCAGAGATCCTTGTAGGGCTTAGAGATTGGCCTTTGGGGTTTAGGGTATAAACGTATGGTTTAGGGTTTTGGGGTTCTAGTGGAGGGTTTCAGGGTTTTTGGGTGCTAGGGTGTAAGGTTTAGGTTCAGGGTTTTTGTTTAGGGTTTTGGGATTCTGGGCTGCAGGATTTCCGTTCATGGTTTTGGTTTAGTGCTTAAGGTTTTGGAGTTTTTTTTTTGGGGGGGGTGGGAGGGGGTGGGGGGGCGGGGGGGAGATTGGCGAAGCAAGTAGGTTTGTAAAATTATAAACATCAAATTAAAACCCTAAACCCTAAGGCTTATTTTTGGAGATCTTGGGTTTGAACCGAAGGGTTTGGGATTGAAGGCTTCGGCGCTCAATCTTTGGGTCCAGTCCTACCTGTCATATAAACTATGACAAGCCCACTTCAGGGCCCATAATTGGGACCCAGGCTTGCATATGCTATACCTTATTATACCATTTGGGTTTCTAAATGGTGCAAGAATTTCTTTGATCCACCGTAGAAATTGCCATGGTTCTGCTGCCTCTTATAGCACCCTGGGCGCTAAGCCCTAAACCTTCACCACCAAGCGCTGATTGCCATGACAGGGCGCGCCATCCACCGCTTCCTTCAGCGCCGTAAGCTGCTGCAGCACCCTTCGGTACTGGAGGCACAGATTTAGCTGAGTTGTATTTTGTTGGGGGCTAGTATCGTCCTTATTAGCCTTTAAAGGGGATATAGGGTAATAGGGGTCCTATAGTGATATCTAGGGCTTAGGATTTCGGATTTTGGGCTTGAGTGTTTTATCAGGGACTACGATGGTCCCAAATAAAGCGTTAGATGATTCCTCTTTGTGCGCATTGTGTTTTAAATGCGACCCTCCCCAATAAGTAGGCCCCCCGCCCCCAACATTGGCCTTCCGAAAATGGAAATTAGGGATCCTCAATACGGCCCCCTGACCTCCCACGGTTCTGAGGTCCCTGTGGATTGATTTAAAAGGGATTTGGGAGAATCCTTCATATTTTTAGGCCCCAAAAATCAAAACGCCTTATAGGGGGCCTTGCAATCATTGCGCTGATCCTGAAAAGGCAGGCCCCAAAACTCATTATAGGGGACCCTGCCAAAGAAGGAGGTCCAACATTACAACAAGGATATGAGCTATAGTCACGACTCCTTAAAAGGGGGGTTGTGTAGCGGAATATATAGGGGAGTACTATAGGGGTTACTAAGGGAGATACTAGGAGTCTAGATTATGTAGCAGTTTCCCTAAATAGGGGGACCCCAATATAGACCCCAATATAGACCCCAATATATTGTAATCCTTTTAATAAGGACCCCCCAAAATGGTACCCCTAATTTTGGCAAACGCCCATATCTCATATGATCTTACTTGGTTTAACCACCCAAGCAATGCCCTTCAGCTGTTGTTTTGACCTGGGGTCTTGCAGGGTTTGTCTGCCGATTGTCTTTGGGTTTAGGTTTTGGGTTTAGAGTTTAGGGTTTAGGGTTTAGGGTATATCTGGGGTCTGGATGGGGCTTATAAATAGGGTTTCTTCTAGATGGACAGCGTTGCTGTTTGCGTCTACCAGCCATGTGGGTGTTGGAGCTTCACTAATCTCTAAACTCTAAACTTTAAAACCCTAGTTGTAGTCCTAAACTCAAAGTCCGCAGCCCTAAGCTCTAAACCTTAAACCCTAAGCTCCGAGCCTTGAACCCCAAAATAAATCTAAACTCTAAGCCCTGTACCCTTAACTCTAAACCTTAAACAACCCCAAAACCCCAAACCCTAAACCCAAAACCCAAAATTCTAAGCCCAAAAACCTAAACCCTCACGAGGATGTTGCTATCCCAACCTCAAAGTTCCCTCGTAGGAATCCTGAGGATATGTTTTTCAAAATATGGAGCACACTTTTTTGAGCTCACGGTTCAGGGTTTAGGGTGTAGGGCTTAGGGATACCTGCATGCACGTATGAAAAGGAAGGACTACACTTTATTGATGTCTATAGTTGGGCCCCCCCCTTTTGTTGGAAACTTTGGGTTATGATGGGGTTATAATCGCTGTGAGAAGCTTTCAATGTACCTGGGCCGACACAGGTTCTGGATGTTCTTCCCGATGTAGCAGCTCGGCTTACATGAGCTACTGTCAGTTTTAGGTCAGTTCTAGGGTTACCAACGGACCATCCAGGGTGGACGTAGGGTCCCTTTGGTAGTTTGGGATAGTCCCTCGTACATAAATACCCTAGTAAGGACCCATGTCCAATGACTACGCAAGGAAATATTGACTGTAGCTCACATGTGTCAAGAAGGACTGCAAGCTGCGAGGGAAACATGAGGTTGGAACAAATGCGCGGCTTCATGGAACTCTTACCCTAGGCGCCCATTGCCGTCACATTGTACAAAACGAGGGAACAAACGGACAAAATCTTGCACTGCTTCGGATCCCCAACATATCGTAGTTCCTGGAGTGTGCAAGATTTTCTCCATCCACAGAAGGACCCTGAGGGAACTCACAATCATCTCTGTAATGGAGTCTGCTACTGTTGGCTGTTGCTACAGGGGAGTGGGGAGAGTTTAGGGCATAAGGGTTGGGGTGGGGGGAGTCCCCCCGCCCTGAACATGTAGACCTTCACCATGATACCATTGTATTGGGAGAGCATTGATTATAAGGGGTGCGGAGAGTTGTCCTCAGAGCTATCTCTGGGATGGGGTTTAGGGTTCAGGGTTTAGGGTGTAGTGGAGGGACATCCTTCATGGTCCCATGTGAAATTTCAGTACTTGTTGTGCAAATAGTTCCCTGGTTTAGAATTCATGTTTGAGGGATTGCTTGGATCCCCAAAGTATGTAGAACAATGGCTTGTCGGGCTATTTATAGGGGCTTCGGCTCATTGTTTTACCTACTTTGGGGGTTTAGGTAGTCCTCGTGTAGATGCCCTGGTTAAGCCTAAAGCATTAAACTCTGGTGCTAAGCCCACGGCTCTACACCAAAGAACCCTAAACCATCTTGAACAGAGGTCATAGTTCCCTTGATTTTTGGTGAATGAAACATCTTGCATGCAGCTTTTTACTTAGACATGGTTTCAACAGATATGCGTCATTTTGGCAGGTCTCAAGACCTCTCGAAAACACCTGTGTAGCTGCTGAGGATCAGGAGGGCAGTTACATTGCCAGCTGGGCCCTCAGATGAGCTACAGCCTAAACTCCTAGTATCTCCCTTAATAACTTTTTCAAAGCTCCTCTATATACTCCCCTATATAACTCCTTTGAAGGAGTTTAGGCTATACCTCAGATGGTTTGATATGTTTTCGCTACATGGTTTTTGCCCTTTCTGTGCCTCATCGGGATGAGGGCTTACTTCTAGTCTCATGGGATCTAGTTACTACCTATAACTGGACTTATAGCCTTAGTTGCACTGCACCTAACTGGACAAAAGGACGTTACTCCACTCAGATGTCAGGTATACCCTGAACCCCAAACCCCTAAACCCAAAACCGTCAGTTGGCGATCTCAGGATGCCCTTGCTTTCCCAAAGCGCCTACCTAAACCCTAAACCCTAATAGCCAGCTGGAAGATGAGTGGATGAGGTCTTCTTGCTAGAAGGTTCAGGGTTGAGGGTTTAGGGAGTAGGTTTAGGGACTTGGGGCTTAGGGTTTAGGGCTTAGGGCCTACTCAAAGATATATGAGAGACGTTCAAAATTATCCCGATGCAATCCCCAATTAAGGATCCGCATAATTCGTGTTTAGTCCCTATATATGCCTTGGGCCCCTAAGCCCTCCCTATCTGCTGTTTCACCCACAAGGCTGACATGCGCTTTGATTTTTCATCCCGTAGATCCCCGAAACCCTAAACCCCCAAGTGGTAGGGTTCAGAAGGTTTCCGACCACTACTTGCGCCATTTTGGGATTCCCTTCATAAGGATGTTTGAGAGAGCTAAGCATTCACAATGCCTCCATATTGTTCGGGGAGTTAGGCCCGTATGGGTTTAGGGCTTGGGTGGGCTTCCAGCCCTAAACACCCTAAAACCCATTCAGACCCTCAGGGAAGGCGTTCTAAATATTTTCCATTCTCGCACAGCCGGCTAGACGGACACCATTACCCGGTTTGGGGTTTAGGGTTGCTCGATGGAGCTTCCAGGGGCAACTTGAAACGGACGTAGTTCAGTGGAATTTTTCTTTCACCATTACACCTCCATGGGATTCTCGTTAAAACCCCTTAAACTTTTCAACCAACACCATGACTGTAGTCTCCTTAGGAATTAGGTTTTACTCTTTATTGTATTAGAAACCTACGGAGTTATTAAACATATTATTCTTATCTTAGATGTAAAGGAGACTACAGATGAAGTGAGCCATAGTCTAAACTCTGTAAAGCGTGTTATAAGTACCCATTGGGGGAATATTAGGGCTGTATTGGGGTTATATAAGGATAATGGAAAATAAGGTGGAAACACTACTATTTAGGGTGTATTTGTATAAGAAAGTATTTGAGGACACTATAGGGGTTATAAGGGGGTTCTAGAAGTTTAGACTATGGCTCAAGTGGAAGCTAGCCTCCATCGTCCAACGCACTGATGACTAGCGGGAACCTTTTTCACAATGTGGACCTCAATAGACCATGCTCCTTGCTTTTGTTGCACCCGCCACAAACCTAGCCCTCATTTTTAAAAAACCTACACCTATAATAGGGCTATGTTCCCCTCAAGGAGGTCTGCACCCCTAAACCTAAACCCTAAACGCAAACCCGATGGGCCACCTTCCTCTTCTTGCGAAAGCTGTGCCTGCTTTGCCTGGCGTAGCCTTGATTGCCGGAATCGCGCAAGTCTTTTAGGGATTCCAAAAGTTCAGGAGATCCTGTCGAAGGGGTTCTAGGACCTATAGGGGATATATGAAGTAAAGCGATATACAGGGCTTAGTGTTTCCACAAATCAGGGGTGCCTGTGCCTTGTGGGAGCCCAAAAACGGGTGCTAGATGTGGGCCCTGGACGTATGGAAGCGCATTTTTGTTGACGACCACGGTTTCTCGTCTTGTAGCACACCAAAACCCTAAACCCTAAACCCTAAAAAAGCCTCGACTTATGGACTCCTGAGAGGGGTTTACCCACAAACGCATGTCATTGGTGCGAGCCATGTCTCATATGAGCTATAGTCTAAACTCCTCAAAGGGGGGCTATATAGGGGATTCTATAACGGACTACTATAGGGCTTATTAAGGGGGATACTAGGAGTTTAGACTATAGCTCATATAGTCTCAATGTATGCCCACTACACTGCCCTGGGCTCGTATGAGAACCCCAAAAAACGCCCTGCAAAGACCGCTGCCTTCTAAAGATAAGAGACACGGTATATTGGGGGACGTATTTCATACTAGTGGCGGGGGGGAGGTGCTTAATGTTACAATGAAGAGGTCACTCATAAATATCGTGTGTAGCCCTTAACCTCAAACCCTAAACCATCAGCAGTATTTTCCGTTTCCTTCTTCCACAGCTCCAAATATCGGCTATAGTCTACATTCCTCAAACAGGGGTTATATGGGGATTATATAGGGGAGTGCTATAAAAAATATCTCAGGGTTTATTATGGGGGATACTAGAAGTTTAGACTATAGCTCATATGGGCTTCCACGTTTTGACCGACAAGGTTCGGAGCTGGACGTGCTAACGTTACGAAGCCACCGAAGCTCTGTCTGTGCTGGCGACTCTTTCCTCGACAGGCAGCAGCTCAGTGTTTAGGATTTGTTTCATTAGGATTTAGGATTTAGGGTTTAGGGTTTAGGGGCTTGAGGATAATTAGTTGGGACTCATTCCTCAACAGGTAAAAAAAGGTTCCGGGGCCTGGGAAGTAGCTTAGTTTAGGGTTAAGGGTTTAGGGATAAGGGTTTTTTAAGGTCTAAGGATTAGGGTCATTAGGATGTATAGGGTCTAGACTTAGCCAGGTTTGGGGGAATTTAGGGGTTGCCCGCCCCCAAGCGAACATGGAACCCGCTAGAATGTGTTAAGGACTGCAGGCTTGAAGGGTTCCTTTTCGCAGCTTCACAGTTCGCAGTTTCACATGTTAGTTTGGGAGGGTAAGCGCTTTGCGCTTCAGGATTGAGCCTTGCGGTTGGTCAGGTTTTGGGGGGCTCCGAGTTTGCACTTTGGGTCGGTGGCTGAGGACCCCCGAAACCCAAGACCCAGAACGTGGCTCTGAGGCAGGTTTCGGGCTGCGCATCACATCTGTGTCTTTTAGGGAGAAATGCCTCCTTGGAAGTTTCGCAATCGCGAAGAACGGTACGAACCGCAGTATTGGGCCGCTAGGGTGCGGCACCTCCATTCAGGACGTCCTTCTCCCGTCCCTCAAACAGGACGGCAGCATTTGCCTGAGCAGCTCCTTGGTGAATCTAGCTCATTTCTCTCCCGGACACAGCGTGACAAGTCATCATCCAAAGCCGGGTGCCGACTGCGACTGACCATCCTCTCAAGGAAAGCCTTTTTCTTGATGGCAATGGCCGATGCACATTGAGTCGAGCGTCAGTAGTTGCACACAGTATCAAAAGTACTTTTTCTTCAATTGTGAACATGTCTTCCTACTAATGCTATTCACTAGTATTGCTACTACTCTTATGATGGTTAATATATTAGTAGTACTATTATTGCTACTCATTTTGACTTGGTATTTCTGGGACCTTGCAATTCCACACTCCAACCGTCAACCCAACCTAAACCCCGCGCCTGAAGTTTTCTCCTGAGGCGGGCTTAGGATTTCCCAGAGGCTCTGGATGGATGTGCGACTGCATGGATCCTTTCCATCGCAAATCCCAAGCCCTAATCCTAGACGTGTGCGCAGAAACTGCCTCAACTGCATCCTAGCAAGCGCTCTTTTAAGGGTTTTAGAGTTTAGGATTGTTGGTATCGCTTACTCATAAAACTATACGACGGGTCCCGTTGGCTGGCTAGCATAATGGGGTGAAGTAACATTAAAGTCAAGTATGTTAAGCTTCAAAACTTGAAATCCAAACATCTTACTCACGGAACCCTAGACCCTAAAAACTCAACTCCGCACCCTAAGCTTCAAACCCTAACTCCTAAGCCCTAAGCCCTGAGGCCCCCCCTTCCCAACAGCATGAGCTCAACGTCCTACCTTACCCTCAAGCTTCGCGAAATCTTGACCAAGCCCTTGAGGGTCATCCATCTTACGCCACATTCCTAGGGGTTCAGGGTTTAGGGTAACCTCCAAATAGTACATGTTCTACATTAAGAGATTTCGGACGTGAAGAGACATGCTCTAAGCCCTCACCCCTAAACCTTGTACGTTGGGGGACATACCCTAAACCCTAAGCCCTCACAGTACTAGTTTGCTGTTAAGAAGTCAAACTAAGTTGCCATAATATGGGTCTGCATATATATATATACAAATGAGATAACAGGGATTTTACAATAACTTACTTTAAGTTCCTTAACAGCAACCCAGATTCAGGGGTGTGAGGGAGCCAGGTGCAGCTGGAGCCCTCCAGCTCTAAACCCTTATCCCCCTAAAAGCGGTATAGGGGTTTTAGGATTGAGGGTTGGAGGGGTTTGGGGGGTTTTAGGGTTTTAGGGTTTTAGGGTTTAGGGTTTATGAGCACGAGAAAGCCCTATGACATCCTATGGCCCCATAAAGTGACCTGGGGTTTCCAGTTCATGTCCCATCTTCTTTTTTCCATTTGATTCGCCGTGCTTGGAAAATGTGGAACCCTTAGATCCTAAGTCCAACAAGCCTGAACATGTACACCCCAAACTGCAAATCCTATATTTTTAGGTTATTGCACCCTTACAAAAACTTCTACCAGGAAATAGGAGTTGTCATCATCCTTACTACAGACCCTCTGGTACTGTAAAGGGGGAATGACTCAACCTAAGCCCTAAACTCTAGAGCCTAATCCCTAAACCCTGAAATACCTAAACCCTAAACCCCAAATTCAATTCCTAAAGGATTGACCCTAAAACCTACACCTTAAGCCCTAAGTGGTAATTTCCCTAAATCGGGGGACCCAAATATAGACCCCCAAATACTATAATCCTCATCATGGGGACCCTTAAAAAGGTACCCCAAATTTTGGGAAACCCTAAACCTTAGATAATCCCTATAGAATATATACATATACACATATATGTATCCCCTATAACCCCCTTAACCCCCTTTACCCCCTTAACCCTAAACCCTAAACCCAGAACCCACTATATAACCCTAATTTTGGGAAACCCCTAAATCGGTCCAGGAACCCGTTTTAAAGGTACCCCTAATTTTGGGAAACTCTAAACCCCAAACCCCTAAACCCTAAATTCGTCCAGGGGTCGGTTCACAGCCTCAGAGCTTCGAGGGCTTCTACCGCAGGACTTCACGGGCTCTGTGGTGTCCTTAGGAATTGGGCTTTGGGTTTAGCGTTATATAGTATATAGGGTTTAGGGTTTAGGGTTTAGGGTTACATAGTATATAGGGTTTAGGGTTTAGGGTTACATAGTATATAGGGTTTAGGGTTACATAGTATATAGGGCGTAGGGCTTAGGGTTTCAAGTTTGATTATTGCATATAGACCCCCTTAAGTAGATAGAATATGGGGTATATGGGGATCTTAATATAATCTGCCCAAAGCCATCTTCTATCTACTTAAGCGGGACTATAACCCGAAGGATTTATACAACATGTTTTATTATAGGCCAAAAGAGACTACAGCGTTGGTCTTCGTATCATCGGTCGTGCGGGTTTTAGAGATTGCATGAGGCTTTGGGTTTTAAGTTTTAGGCACTAGCGTTTAGGGTTCAGGTTTTAGGTGGGACTGATTTAGGTTGTAGGAGCTACATGAGGCTTTGGGCTTTAAAGTTTAAGCACTAGGGTTTCGGGTTCAGGTTTTAGGTGGGAGTTTTGGGTTCAGGATTGGATGATTAAGGGTATGTACTTGGAGACTAGCTTTGAGAAGGTAGGGCCTCGTGTGACATTGTTTTAGTTAGCATACATAGGCCGGTAGGGTTGCTTTTTGAATTTCTGTGGGTGGATGTTGGGTCATTCCCCCACCCAGTAACTGTCCTTAAAGGTGACCTTATTAAGGGGCTATTATAATTCCTATTACCCTTTGTGGTAACAGTTACTGTAAGGGGGAATAACCCAAGGTGGATGTATGGGATCTTTCTTTTTTTGGTTTGGTGAGGGTTTAGGGTTTAGCGTTTAGGGTGTGGCAGACATGTGAATCCAGGTCCAGGGTCCTTGCCTCTCCAGGCATCAGGATCAAGGGTCGGGATAGAAGGCCCCTTGAGCCTATTACGTTATCTACCCACTCATGTTGACAGTTCGTATCTGCCGCCATATATCCGCGCGGTCCCCAGTGTTCCCCGCGAAGCTACATAGGTTCCCGACAAGGGGCCCTCCTAAGCCGCTCACCAGAATGCAGGGTTGAGAAGTTTGGGGTTCATATAGCTTCCCTAAAAAAGCCCTAATGTGCACCTTACATATTACAATCCTTAGTATGGGGACCTCCAAAAAGGTACACCTAATTTCAGGAAACCCCCACATAATATAGGGTTTAGGATTGGGGGGTACGCAGTGCAGTGATTGCAAGGGCTTCTAGGCTCCTGCAGCATAGAACTCTAGGCTCTAGGCTACACTCCTAGTATCCTCTTAATAGCCCACATAATACTCCCCTGTAGGATCCCCTGACATAACCCCCTTTCTCAGGAGTTTAGACTATAGCTCACATGAACTGGGATGTCAGGTGCAAGGCTTAAGGCTTTAGATCTTAGGGGTTTAGGGTTTGCATCTGACTTAATAGTTGGCTGCCTTGCGAAAGAAGCCTGGACCCTAAGGAACTTGTAACTTATGTCCTTTTTGCTAAGCCCGCAAACCTTACATTTTCCATTTTTGCACGAGCGACCAGCAAGTAAACCATAAACCCTGTATGTATATCTCTATGTCCGATAGACGCCTACCTGACGGCAAAAGTAGGTCACATAGTGGCCCCAAACAGCACAGGCTATTGTTGGACATACTTTGGGGTCCAAGTAAGCCCTAAGTCCTAAACCCTAATCCCTGAACCCAGAACCCTGATCCCTGAACCATTTCAGCTTTTTTTGTTCGTCCGTTTGACTTACAGCAGTGACGGAAAACATGTTCTCGTATTCAGGCGGAACCCTCAAGAGGGCCCTGAAGGTCGAAGCTTCAGCTCCTTATAACAGACCCTAAGGGTCCAAGTACGCAAACATGGGGGTTTAGGAATTATGGTTTAGGGTTTAGGATTTAGAGTTTGGGGTTTAGGGTCCAGGTGCCCAAATTTTAGGGTTTCAGGTCCCAAGCACCATAGTCTGAATGCATTTGTTACCTAAGGCCGCCTAAAGCCATCATATTTCTGGCCTCAGGGAGTTACTCTGGAGAGTCACAACATAGACTTCTTGGCAGACAACCTTTCGCTGCCTTGTTACGTAAAACTATGCCCTAAACGCAAACAAACCATGCACCCCATATTAGGTCTTATGCTCTCAATGACCGCCCAGAAAAACCTTCAGCTCTAGAAGTACCCCAAACCCTTTGGCTTAAACACCAATAAACCCAAAAAATGCCCTAAACCCATAAACCCCCCTAAACCCATAAACCCCCCTAAACCCATAAACCCTAGACCCTAAACCTCAGGCTCATCCTACCCTAAACCCTGTCATCCCTGTTTGTGCAAGGAGCTAGCTGAGGTCTTCGAGCCTTACAGCCCTCCGGAGAGGGCCTCTGAAGGGTGCAACGTAGGGTTCAGGGTTTAGGGTTTAGGGGTTTAGGGTTTAGGGTCTAGGGTTTAGGGTTTAGGGTTTAGGGTCTAGGGTTTAGGGTTTAGGGTTAATAAGCCCCCCTCCCCTTAATAGGGATTAGAATAGGGATCCAAATAGTAAGGCCCTTAAAAGCCAGGGGGTTGTTAATCAGTGGTCTACATTAAGGATTAGGGCGTAGGGTTTAGGGTTTTGATATTAGGGACCCTAAGCCCTAAACCCTAAGCCCTGTAGCTTGTTTAGGGACTGGGGATGATAGGATTTGTTTCTCGGGGGTTTTGGGTTATAAAGATTGTAGGGATGTCAGGGATAGTTGTGTCTAGGGGTTTATAGTATAGGCTATTTACAGAGCTTAGGTGTTGATTTTGGGGTTACCAGGATTCAGGGGTAAAGTTCCCAAAGTTAGGGTTTCAGGCTTTGAGGATCCGGTGTGCGTTTCCTTTTTAACGATTTTAATGGGAGCTATAAGCCCTAGCCGTAGCCCTAAGCTGTGCGAACTGTATTTGGTCCTTGTGGAGCAGGGGTTTATAAGGATTTTATGATACTCCAAGCTATGACCCTATAGCTATCATATGGCTACAAAAGGGTCCAAATTGGGGTTGGGGTCACCGAAGCCCCCCTAGCATCGTAGTTAGATGTCTACAGAGGTAGGCGTCATCCACTTCAACATCCTAATAACAAAGCCTTTCCTTACTTAGCCGATAGAAGTACTTTAACCTTTTTTTGTCTTTATAGTACAAGTTGAACTTTTTAGCCCTGGTTATTGGGGAGGAGAGTTTCAGAACGCCATGAGTTATTGTCAAGGCCTTGTTGGGGGTTTACGGTTTAGGGTCTTCTGGGTTGGAAGATAGACAGGACTTGTGTGATACGGGGAACTGATATCTAATGAGGGCATGTTGGAAAAGCCGACGCCAAAAGGAGGACCCCATGACCACCAGATGACCCTTATAGGGTCGTCATCTTGGGGGTTGGGGTTTCCAAAGCCTCTTGTCGAAACCTGAGCCCCCGAAGTTGGTAAAATGATAGCCCAAAACACTTAGACTCAAATATAGCCCGAAAAGGCAATTATTCTACATACTTTTGGGGCTTAGGTATGTCTGACTTCCCAACCGAGTATTGCAGGGGGGGGTAACAGGGCTTGACTTTTTGCGGAGTGCGTTTCTGGGGTAGGTGCAGGATATAAGGCCTAAGCCCTAAACTGCGCTTGGGTTAGCTAGGAATGAAGGAGTGGATCCTTATGGTACTCCCTCAATGACCCATTACAGTACCTCAAACACTAAACCCTAAACCACTAAACCCATTATAGTAGTTTCCATTTTCTTTTCCATTCCTTCATTGTCCAGCTAAGCTAAGGCCAGAAGTGGGGAAACCCCTTTAGGGTTTTAGGGTTTAGGGTTTAGGGTTTAGGGTTAAACCCCTAAACCCCTAAACCCCAAACCCCTAAACTCTGAACCCCTAAACCCTAAACGCCTAAACCCTAAACCCTTAAATAGGGGCCAGTGAGCCATAAACCGTTACATTGTTGGCTGGGTTTCCCATGCCGTAGAGCTGGACCCTTTCGCCTCGGCTTCCCTGAAACCCCGGAAAAGTCCATAGTCCCCTTTAATTAGATAGAATGT